>PVJC01000222.1:0-146010 GCA_004026665.1 Murina feae
AAAGGGCCTGGGAAGCCCACCAAGCAGGCCACTGACCCCCCGCTGCCTCTTTCCCACTCGCCAGCCTGCCACCTTGCTTTCCCACTTCCTGGTGCCCTGCAAGGGGCCTGGGAAGCCCACCAAGCAGGCCACTGACCCCCTGCTGCCTCTTTCCCGCTCCCCGATGCCCCTTCAAGGGCCTGGACAGCTGCCAAGCAGGCCGCTGACCCCCTGCCACCTCTTACTCGCTCCCCGATGCCCCACAAAGGGCCTGGGAAGCCCACCAAGCAGGCCGCCGACCCCCTGCCACCTCTTACCTGCTCCCCGGCCCGCCACATTGCTTTCCCACTTCCTGGTGCCCTGGTGCCCTGGTGCCACTTCCAACTGCCAGCATAGGCAGGCAGTTGCAACAGAACCCTTTGATTTGCTCTAGTTCCGTGGCTGTTGGCCTCCATCTTGGCTGGGTTGATTTGCATACAGCCACTCTGATTGGCTGTTGGCCTCCATCTTGGCTGGGTTAATTTGCATACAGCCGCTCTGATTGGCTGGTGGTAACAGTCACATTTGCATGTTTCTCTTTTGTTATAGAAGATACTCATGCATATTTTATAGAAACAGTACACACATACAAATACATGCACTAAAACATAGCTGCAGGAATGTTGTGGTGAAAGTGGTTAGTTGGATCCTGGGTAAAGCATGTATACCTTACTGCCTGGGGCACCCTAGCTCTTCAACATTGTTGCCTTGGAGTGTTCTAATATGGGGGTGCTTTTTTAGGAGTAGATAGATGCAGAAACAGAGGTGAAGAGAGAAAAATTCGTGTGGAATAATTAAGGACATTTAGTACATCATAACCTGGATGTGGTATAGATAATTCAGAAAAGGTTCACTTGAGACATTGTAATCTGAAATATGTCCATTTCAATGAGTGTGCACCCGAACTCTTCAAGGAAACCGGGCTTACACATTTTTCAGTATTCTTGCATAGAGATTATGTGACCTTATTTGGAAGGGGCTGGCAAACTTAATTTTGATTATTTCAAACATAAAGGAAAATTATAAGTATAGTAAAAAGAATTCTTACATATTCTTTACCCACATTCACTAGTTGTTACTGGTTTGTTCCTTTTACTTACTTTATCATTCATTCTGTCTTTCTTTCTCCCCACTCTCATGTGACCACACTTTTCCCCCCTTGACTGTGTGGAAGGGAATTGCAAGCATCACATCCCTTTAACCTTAAATACATCAGTGTATATTTTCTAAGAACAAGGACATTCTTTACATAACATAGTCAAAGTCAGGAAACTTAACACTGATATAATAATATTATTTTACCACAGGACTCATATTTTGTCAGTTATCTCAATCTTTATAGCTTTTTCCCCCCACCTGATTTAGGATCATGCATGCAATTGGTTGATGTCCCTTTAGTCCTCTCTTAAACTGGATATATCCGTGGCCTTTGTGTTTCTTGATCTTGACCCTTTGGAAAACTACAGGCCAGTTATTTTGTGGAAAGTCCTTCATTTTGAGTTGTCTGAGGTTTCCTCTTTTTTTAAAAAAAATATATTTTATTGATTTTTTACAGAGAGGAAGGGAGAGGGAGAGAGAGTTAGAAACATCGATGAGAGAAACATCAATCATCTGCCTCCTGCACACCTCCTACTGGGGATGTGCCCGCAACCAAGGTACATGCCCTTGACCAGAATCGAACCTGGGACCTTTCAGCCTGCAGACCAACGCTCTGTCCACTGAGCCAAAGCAGTCAGGGCTGAGGTTTCCTCTCGATTCGATTCAGGAACGTCTCTGGCTGTGAACACCATAGAAGTGCTGTTCTTCATAGTGCACACACTGCCCGCTTGTTCCATCGCGATGCTGTTAACTCTGATCACCCAGTTCACCAGGTTTTTCACACTGCAGTGTTCTTCTTTGTGATGGATAAGTAATTGTGGAGAGAGGATTTGAAATTGCATTAAAAATATCCCATTCCTTACCACACTTTCAACCACTAGTTTTTGCATATCTGCTAAAAATAGCAGCCAGTGCTGTCATGGAGAATAGTGTGTTCCCTCTCACGGAAAGCAGTCAGATCTGCACTGGGCAGCCACGTGGTAGAAGTGTTGTAGAAGGAATTCAAGCGTTAATGGAGTGGCGGGTCTTGAACTTTAAGTTTCCCTGGAACTCTGAGATCCAGTTTCTGTGAACAGCTTTCAGGCAGAGAAGCTTCTGTGTTCTCCAAACAAAACAAAAACAAAAAAACCAAAAAACTGTTAGGTAATCAATCCTTTGTTACCTTTCCTACCTTTGATGTTGATGAATGTAAAAACAAGTAATAGATGGATTTTTAAAATAGAAAAAAATCTAATGAAGTAGTAGAGATTCTATTCTAGGCACTCTATTAACCTTGAACAAGATGACTATTTCGGAGCCCTCTTAGGAAAAGAGAATGCTGATATATTATGAGAATGTTTCCTGGGCAAGTGTCTGGGGGGACCTGTAGCTAAAAAGACTACGTGGGATGTCACAGTTACAGTTGAACTAAACTAAACTATGGAGGGAGTAGGGGGACATATTTAATACTTTCAACAATAAAGATAAATATATATATACACACACACACACACACTGATGATTTTATTTGGAATTAGTTTCAGGGATGTGACATCACTGTTAGAGGGTGCATGAGGAGTTTTTAGGAGCCTGTCATAGGAACTTGGAGTGGAGGAACGTAGATAGAAGGAGCTTAGATGAACACACGTTTGAATGGGAAGCAGTGTTGGCCTGGGGTACATGCTGCATAGCTCTGTTATGCATCCATTTTATTCACATTATCGTATGCAGCATAATTTCTAAACTACTTCTGTGGCAGATACTAAATACTATCATTAGTGCACATTTGGGCTGCTGTTGCTGGTAGGACGTTCCTGGTATTGCAGAAGTTCCCTGACTTCTTGGAGGGTGTCACCATCTAGTTACATGGCTGGGCCAGAAGCCCAGACAGGACCCTAGAGTTCTCCTCTTAGACCTTTCAAGTCTATTTGCTTCTTTCTCATAATTACACCTCCCTATTGTCTGGATCTAGTGCCTCATCCTTAGTTTGGACCTTAATTTACTGCTTACCTACATATGTAAATAATCTTGTAAATGGTCTTGCCTCTGGGTGGCCTTTTGGTGCACCCGCACAAAGCTGTTCCGGGTTCTTGTTGCCACCAGAAGTTCTGGTTTCTTAGGAAGCCTTCACCATCTCGTCCCTGCCGTCCCTGCCGTTCTCTTCTGTGTCCTTCCAGCTAATTGGTTAGTGCCATTTTGTGTGCTTGGCAATTTCTTGAATGGCCTGTGCTCTGTTACATGCTGCTGTTGGCTCTGCTAGAAATGTGCTTTCTTCATTCTTTATCTCATTAACTCCCACTTATCTCATAAAACCATAAGACTTGGTGTCACCTCTCCTTCCGGTGCCCTATTCTGTACTTATAGCCCTCCCCCATAGCCCTCATCATGTTCTGAGAGTGTAGTCGTGATTTCTTTTTTGCGTTCCTCCTCGATGCTCAGCACCCTAAGGTGGGAATCCCTTTCATATTTCTCTGTGTCCTCTGTGCCTGGTGTGGCACCTGGTACTTGGTTACAGGTGCTCCTTAACAGACTGCAGAAGAGATGCAGGGGGTAAAAGCCACAGGGCACAGCTCATCAGACAGGGAACTTGTGAACAGTAGTGCTTTTTAGAATTATAGTGTGCTCCTTAGGAGCTGTGAATTTCCTGTTTCTAGGAGCATGGAAACATAGCCTGGGTACATTTCACACCGGTTGCATACATGGGCTTTTTCAAGTGTTTTACTCTGAATAAAGTTGTAAATGTGAATAAATGAATGGAATTCATAGCTTGACTGTATAGCTAAACTAATTTCACAAGTTCATTTGTAACAGGTATAAGAGTTTAGAGAAAAATAATCTTGTATCTTAAAGCATTTTATATTAAAAAAAAAACTAAGATGTGTGTGTGTGTGTGTGTGTGTGTGTGTATCTAGTTTCAGGCTTTGGCCACCATTGCAGCTCATAATTCCCGTTTTAGGTCATAATCTCTGGTGATTTTAGCACAGTTTATTAATGGAAGTTTTTTATTTTTAAAATTAATCTTTTGAATATTTAATATATGCTCATAGTACAAAATTTAAAGGCACAAAGGATGTATAGTGAGAAGTTTCTTATTCCTTCTTAGTACCACCCCAAGCAACCAGCCACCTAGTCCCCTTCCCGTGGCAACCACTGTTACCTGAGTCTAGCCTCCCCTTCTAGAGATGATCTGTGCGTGGATAAGGTGTCTATGTGTGTGTGCATTTTTGAACAAGTAATATACTGCATATTTCCAATGTATCCCGTAAAGTGACTCATTGCTTATCGAGTTGAACTTTTTCCCCCTCTAGATGACTGTATCAGATACTATTATATGGTTGTACTTGGGTTTATTGATCAGTTACTATAAAAGGAAGCAGGTAGTAGAGTTGACTTGAAATGGGAAAGTCATGCAGGAAGGCAGGAGGGACATAGAGAAGGCCCTTCACCTGGTTATGACCCATGATGCAGTCAGGAGTGTTCAGAAGGAGAGCCGTGGCTCCCAAGCTCTGACACTTTATCAGAAGCTCTGGGTTCTTGCCTGTTAAGACTGTGCCACAAGATCAATATTTGCTTCCAAGGATCCCTGGGCTCGTTGCTATGTCAGTTCACATTGTAGAAACTGTAACATTCATTTTTACACATCAAAGCTTTTGCTCATAGTGCTGTTCTTCAGTGTTTACACAACTTTGTTTTGTCTTGCCAAACAGACAGAGGCTGGAGCTGTATCTTATTTTCGATATGTCACATGGCCATAGTGAGTGGTGGATAAATACCATTGGCTAATTGCATTTCCAGATGGGATGAGAACTGATATTGCTTCTCTTTTACAAGGTCACACACTTAAAAAAGCAAAAGCTACTGGGTTGTTTTAACAAACAATTAGTTTCTTCTGTATTCCAGAACATTCTCCTATGTTCAGAAAAACAGCCCTGCATTTGTTAAGTGTCTATACTTTTGATAGCTGAAATGCAACAATATATGAAAGGGTAGCAGAATACCTCCCCTACACATGCCCACCCACAGCTGTTCTCTGGTTTCAGGAAATTTTCATCATTGTCAGGAGAGTCTGCAGGGAACTCGTCCAGAGTTCCAACAGCAGACCCGGGGAGAGGCCTGCAGTGTCCCCAGCAGAGTGGGGCTTCCGTGAGAAATTCAGAGAAAGTAAAAGGCTGTTAGGCTGTGGGCAAGTGTATTTACTCTAAATCTGTACTGTGTTTCAGAAGGAAATGGCTTTACTCGTCGGTTGCCTATTTACAGTTGCTATTCATTTCCAAGCAAGGGAAGATTACCAAAAATGTTTATTTTTTAGCTTATGCAAGTATTTATATTTTCTCTAGTTTCTTTTCTGAGTCTTTTGGTTCATTCTTTTTTTTGACAAACAACTGCTGTTCAGATTTCCTTTGTTGCCGTAGCTTATGAATGTTAGCTGTAGAACAGATCCGTTTCTTCAAAAGTTTATTGGCAAGTGCGATTTTGTATAGATCAGTACACGCCAAAGTACAAAAAAAATGGGATTTAACAATGGACAGTTTCTTCCCTGACCCCTGAAACTGCAGTTTTAAACTTTATATCTTAAAGATTCCAGAGGGAGAAGAGAACTGCCTAATGAATATCTCACATGTTCTGAGAGACCCTCAAAAAAAGCCAGCAAAAGGCAGGCTTCCACACCTCTAGACTTATTCTGCCAGATTGCGGTTCTGGCAGCAGGGTTGTCCTTCTCAAGCCTGTTACTGAGCCCTTCACCACCTCTCCTCATGCCCCTCACTCTACCCTGCTCCACTCACAAGCTCACTTCCCTGCCTCTTGCCCTTTTCCCCACTCCTGTCCTGGGCGCTGCAGTTAGGGCCCTGACCCTGTGTGCTGTTCTCGGCTTCCCTAAGGGGTTCTGGTCCCTGGTTAGCTGTGTAATAACTTGAGTCCTACAGCAAAGGAGACGATATGTGTGGGGAAACATAAGTTTGGCTTTGAATCTCTTAAATTTGAGAGCTATAAGTTTGTTAGGTACGTATGTTTGTAGGTAATGGGGCACATGGGAGAGACTGAAGGTACAGGAGAGGGAGGAAGACCAGTTGGTAATATGAGATCCCCATGGGCTAGAACCTAGTGTGCTCGATAGAAGGGTCTGTCATTTGGAGAGGAGAAGAGATGGTCCTTGGGACTGGGTGCAAAGGATGGGTGTTCTACCAGATGTCCCTCGTGTTAAAAAGAAAGGCAGAAAGGGGGCTCCTCTGTGCTCACCAAAGGGGTCAAGAACGTTGTTGAGCGAGGAAGCAGGCAGAGCAGCAGGTGGTGAAGCATGAGGTCCTGTGAGGTTTGGAATGGAAAAATTAGGGAGAGAGGGTTGGTGAGGAAGGATAGCTGAGCAGGATTAAGGGCCTACCCTGGGCCTGGGGTCAACGTTGTGTGAGAGCACTCTTCTCTCCTGGGATCTTTGATAGAGTAGGATTTTTGCACTGTTTGGTTATGGAGCAAGTTCTTTAGTAGTAGGAATATTGAATATTGGAGCTACCAAAAAGATGGCAGGAGATAAAGTGAGCCAAGGGCCAAGGCCTCTGCAAAGACCTGAGTCTGTTGCCCATGTTGATGGCATGAAGAAAAGCTGTTAGGAGTAGAACTTGCAAGCTTCAGAATGTAGGTGGTTTTGCATGAGGAAGGGATGTCCAGAAAGGACCTGATATTCTAATCTAATAAAAGAAATGTGCAAATTAACCATCACTCCGAGACACCTAACCCATGCCCACCAGCCAATCAGAGCGGCTGTATGCAAATTAACCCAGCCAAGATGGCAGCAGGCAGCCACAGAGCCAGAGCAAACAGGAGGCTCCTGTTACACCAGTGATGGAGTTGAAACTGCCTGCCTAGGCCGACCGGGCCTCCACTCAAGGCAACAAAGTTTCAATTATAGAAGATAAACCCCAGAAACCTGATTCTAGCCAGCCTCACTGGGACGTTGGGTCAATGGGAGCTGTGGGCAGCCTGAAAACGGCCCTCAGCCCCTCACCCAGGCTGGCCAGGCACCCCAGTAGGGACCTAAACCCTGAAGGGGATGTGGGCAGCCTGAAAACTGCCCTCAGCTCCTCACCCAGGCTGGCTACATCCCCATGGGGGTGAGGGTCCTCACTGAGGGGGGCCTTGGCCAGCCTGCAAACAGCCCTCAGCCCCTCACCCAGGCTGGCCAGGCACGCCAGCAGGTGGACATCCTCCGAGGGGTCCCAGACTGCAAGAGGGCACAGGCCGGGCCGAGGGACCCCACCGAGTGCACAGGCCCCTAGTGATTCCGTAAAAATGCTGCCCCTACATTCCGTAAGAATGCAGTCCCTGAGGGTCAGGTGTTGTACTAACTGAATGATAAACAGGGGAGGACACGACTTCTGCGGAAAGCCAGGTTGGGGGACAAGGTAGGGAAGGCATATTTGACGAAGCTAAGAGTGTGAGGGCTGTTTAGAATAGTGGGATTCTCAGGGTAGGGGACAAAACAGAAGGGCTGCAGCAGTGATCTTGGCAGAGCACAGGAAGGCTGTCAGGATCTCTAGTGTCAGGAGTAGGCTGGTGCTTATGGGAAGTGCAGCGGCACAATAGGGCAGCTACTCTGGAATAACTACTGATGCCACTGAACTTTTCATTCATCAAGGGGGACCTGTGCCACACTGACAGATAATGCTGCGTTAATTGTCCTGTTTGATCCTCACAATGGGTTCCTTTATCTTCATTTTACAACAACTGAAACTTGGAAAAGTTAATAATTTTCCTAAGGATCACATAGTCTAATTAATGGTTCCAAACCCAGTTCTTGCTGACTGCCAATTTGTGCACTTGCTCCCCATGTATGGTCCTGTTCAGAGATAGCGTGGATACAAGGATACAGAGTGCATTCTCTCACTGTTAGTCAGTGAGAATTGTTGAAAAGCCTGCTAGGACCTCCTGGTGACAGTAACCCTGTGGTGGTGTGCTAAGGTGAGAGTGCACACTTCCTCGCCAAGGTACCACTAAGTCACTTACTGATGTGCAGCAGCAAGAACATTTCCTTTATGAACAGTTGCACTTACCAAATACAGCCGTTAATGTTACTTGTACACCTCTTGTAACTGGAAAGCAGTAGTTTAACATTTGCATCTCCCTTCAGCATTCAGGGACTTTCAGATAGAGTGTGAAAGGAGGAACCCAGAGAGTTAAATTCATTGGATCGAGTCCCTTTTCTTAATCATGGGTAGACACCCCCTTCCCTGGAGCCATACCAAAAACCAGTCTGTTCTCTTACAGTGGGAGTGGGAAACATCATCCGGCCAGCGGGCCATATAAGGTCTGCAGTCATTTGGTCTGCCCGCGAAGGCATTAGGAGTGAGTTCATTAAATGTTTGACCAAATATAGCAGGCTAATTTTTAAGTTGGTAATTTTGTATAGTTCTTGAATGATGTTATAAATATCCAAATGGCCTTTGGCAGAAAAAAGGTTTCCTACCCCTGTCTTACATATGGGATGATACTCTTTCCCAGTTTCCTTTCATCTTTATGATGTCCCATTTCATTGGCTTTTTTCATTAGCATATACATTTGAATACCTCCCATTGATAAAAGGAGGCAGAAAAGCTTACGGATTCTCCCCCCCTTCCTCCCCCCCTCCAGCTACTGCCTGGTTCCAATTTTTTCTCATTGTTTCTTTTTTAAAAAATATATTTTATTGATTTTTTACAGAGAGGAAGGGAGAGGGATAGAGAGCTAGAAACATTGATGAGAGAGAAACATCGATCAGCTGCCTCCTGCACACCCCCACTGGGGATGTGCCTGCAACCAAGGCACGTGCCCTTGACCAGAATCAAACCTGGGACCCTTGAGTCCGCAGGCTGACACCTGATCCACTGAGCCAAACTGGTCAGGGCTTCCTCATTGTTTCTTAAAGATTTGCAAATTGCCAATTATAAAGTATAGTATAGGGAATGTAGTCATGAATCTAATCTAATAAATCTAATCTAATAAAAGAGTAATATGCAAATTAACCCTCACTCCGTTATACCCAAGCCACGCCCACCAGCCAAGCCATGCCCACCAACCAATCAGAGTGACAATATGCAAATTAACCCAGCCAAGATGGTGGCCGGCAGCCACGGAGCTAGAGCAAACAGGAGGCCAGCAGTGGAGGAAACTGCCTTTCTAGGCTGGCTGTGGCCTCCACTCAAAGCAACAAAGTTTCAATTATAGAAGATAAATAAACCCCAGAAACCTGCTTCCAGCCAGCCTCGCTGGGATCTTGGGTCAATGGGAGCTTTGGCCAGCCTGAAAACAGCCCTCAGCCCCTCACCCAGGCTGGTCAGGCACCCTAGTAGGGACCCGAACCCTGAAGGCGTTGTGGGCAGCCTGAAAATGGCCCACCGTCCCTCACCCAGGCTGGCCAGGCACCCCAGTAGGGACCCAAACTCTGAAGGGGATGTGGCCAGCCTGAAAACGGCCCTCAGCCACTCACCCAGGCTGGCCACACCCCTATGGGGTGAGGGTTTCCACTGGGGGGCTTGGCAGCCTGCAAACAGCTATCAGCCCCTTACCCAGGCTGGCCAGGCACGCCAGCAGGTGGACATCCCTGAGGGGTCCCAGACTGTGAAAGGGCTGAAGGACACCCCCCCCCCCAACCCCGAGTGCACAAATTTTTGTGCACCGGGCCCCTAGTATCATAATAACTATGCATGATGTTAGATGGGTACTAGACCACTTTGTAAGTTATATAAATGTCTAATCACTGTGTTGTACACCTGAAGCGAATATAATAGTGTATGTTAACTATAATTGAAAATTTAAATTGTCTTTTAAAGAATGGGTTCTTGAACCTCTTTCCTGCTACTTTTTTCCCAACCCACTGCCCCTTGGCTTCCACCTACCCTAGCCCTCCACCAAAGCTGCACTAGTACCTGAATGGGAGCAGATACTAATCTTATCAAGACCTCATGGGCCCTGGCCAGTGTGGCTCATGGTGAGGGTGTTGTCCCACACACCAAAGGATCATGGCTTCGATTCCCATTGGGCTACATACTGAGATTACAGGTTCAAACCCCAATGGGAAACAGCCAATTGATGGGTCCCTTTCTCTCTCTCCCTCCTTTCCCCCTTCCTTCCCCCCACCCCCTCTTGCTTTCTTCTCTCTCTGGATTCAATGAAAAAATTCCCTTGGGTGAGGATGAAAAAAAGAAGAAAAGGCCCCATGGGCAGAATAAACACTAATAGGAGGTATAACGCCTTATTGAAGGTGGTAGCCATTTTGAATTTCAACTATTGCTTTGTAGTTTGAGCTGTTTCTTCCATGAACATCTAATTTCTAAGCAGCAAGACTATTTATTTATTGATGCTGGTTGGTTCTTTTAAGTCATACTGTGTAGGGCAGGTATTTGATAGATAAATATTGGTATTCCAGAGATACCTTAGTCACCTCTTTTCCCTTTTGGATTCTGACTCACTTGAGAAACAGATTCAGAAGTTAGATGGGCATCCAACCATGAATTTGCTTAATGGTGAAAGTTGGACTGGAGAATGTGGCTTAGCTATTCTATTAGAAATTCCTGCCTTGGAATCTGTTTGTGGGAGTGGGTCTGCCAGCCACATGTAGCCCATCAGAGCTTGGCTTTTATCAGCCAGAGAAGGCATAGCTAGCTAATCTTGGTCTGTGAATTACACATCTCAGTGGCTCTCCAGGGCTTCTTTTTCAATGGCTGTGTAGTTCTCAGCAGAATTTCTGAAATCTACTTGGCAGATTTACAGGATTGTGGTGGATGTAAAGTAGATGGTGGCTTACTGCACTGAATTTTTGTCCAGTTGAAAATTCCTAGGACTGTTTCTATTTGCGTTGTTTAATAGCTAGATTATATCCGTGAAAGGCACACATATTCATTAAGGAGCCAAATGAGTGAAGGCAGGTTGTCAGTGTCCTTTCTGTTATCACAAGTCCAGTTTGTTTGTTGCTCCATTTTACAGGTGGAATATAAGCTGGGATTCCAAGTAGACAACTTTGTGGCAATGGACATGCCCCAGGTCAACATTTCTGCTCAGGGGGAAGTTCCACGCACTTTATCAGGTGAGTCTCAAAGACAGGGATTACCCTACTGATTGCAGCTGTGTCTCCTGTATCCCAGAAAGAACAATTTATATTCCATGCTGCTGTGTGGTGCATCTTACTTGATAGGCATAGGATATATTAGTACTTTGAAGAGTAATTTTTATAAATATTGATGATTTGTACTGAGTTTTAAACAATTCCCTCTTTTCCATCGCCTCCAGAACTATCTGTGCTCAGCTCATCCTTATCTCCTTTTCTGCATTGCTGGCATTGGCCTCTGTGTGGGTCCCTGTGTTTGGTCTTGTTCCTCTGGGCGTAATTCCCACACCGTGTCCCCCACCTTCATCAATTGAATGCATCCCAGATGCTCCAGCCAGCATGCTGTAGGTTGGCTGTCTGCCCCTGCCTGCCTGGCCTTGTTGCTGCACTTGCCCCAGTGTTCCAGCAGCTCCACATCCATGCAGTTCTGATATCCACACCTTTGCATGTGCTGGTCTCTGTATTTGGAACCATCTTTTCCTCTTGTGAACTCCCATTCACATATAATAGTCTACGTCTCAAAATCTACACTGATCTTTTCCTGCCTCCTCCTCTCCCTCCAATTGTTAGCCCTTTCTTCTGTTCTTCCTTCCCCATAGAATCTTTATTTCACTATTTTTGAACAGATTTGCATTATCTTGTAATTCTTTGGTTTTTTTCTCTTCCCTGCTAGCCTGTGGCCACCCGAAGGGCAGGTGCTATCTTTTTCAGCTTTCTACCCTTGGCACCTAGTATAGCATCTGGCCTGGGATAGGCATTCGGGGTTTGAGTGAAGGATTGAAGTGTCATATTTACACCAGTTTAATTACTTTTGGACTAGCCTTTTGGGAACGGTTCCTGAAGATGTGAAATTTTAAGAAATTATTAAAACTTGGAAGTATAAGCCACAGCGGTGTTGAGGAAGTCTTCCTGTCAGTCTTATTCACTGTTACATGTTTTGATTGATTTCAGAGAGAGAATGGGAGAGGGAGAGAGAGATAGAAACATCAGTGATGAGAGAAAATCATTGATTGGCTGCCTTGTGCAGGCCCCTCACCGGGGATCGAGCCTGCAATGCAGACATGTGCCCTGACTGGGAATTGAACCGTGACCTCCTGGTTCATCGGTCGATACTCAACCACTGAACCACACTGGCCAGGCCACACAGCTTTATATTTAACCTCTTCATTAAGAGCAGTACATATTGCATTCAGGTGGTGAATTGTCTTTCCTTTTTATCAAATAATGTTTATTGTCAGTGTGGCTGGTAAGGTGGCAGGGTTTGCTTTATGTTTCTGTAGCTTAACTATATCATAGGAAGAGAACATGTAAGACAAAGTGATTTTAATATCATGAGCAAAAGTTGAAAATAATTCTCTCTTCACTTATTTCTTGGTTTGTTCTTTAACACTAACTTTTACGTCTGTAATAAGTGAAATAATGTCTCAAGCTGTGGAACCTGAAGACAAGTCTTCTGAAAGTTTCTGCTTAACATTTTATGTAGTTTTAGTTTTATTAAAACAAAAATCAAATAATTTAAAGATATTTGATGGGCTTTAGTGTTGAATTTTAGAAAATTAAAATAAATTTTCTTTTCTTTCTTTTTTTTTTTAACAGTGTTCCGGGTTGAGCTTTCCTGTACTGGCAAAGTAGATTCTGAGGTTATGATTCTAATGCAGCTCAACTTGACAGTAACCTCTTCAAAAAACTTTACAGTCTTAAATTTTAAGCGAAGGAAAATGTGCTACAAAAGTAAGGAATTTATTTACCAATTTATGTATTCTATATAGATTGTAAGAAGGTCAGAAATAGACTTTGTAGTGTTTTTTACAGATTTGTAACCAAATCTCGATTGTGATTGTAAATGAGGAAAGGCAGAGCACTGCCGAATGAAATTCCAAGGTCTTCACCAGGTCATGTTACAGCCAGGGACCAGGCCGCACTCAGCCCCTGCTTTCTCAAAATCCTTTGTCAGAATTGCGAGGGAATCTTACATTAGGAATGAGAAATAGTACTGTAGTAGTTGAAGACTTAAAGAAACCAGGTGATTCTGATGGGTAAAGGAGTGTTTATTGTATTTCCCTTATATAGTTACTACGGTACAGAAGCATTGCCTGAGGTCAGAGAGACCAGGGTTAGAATTACGGCTCTGCTCCTGGCAAAAGATTGGGACAGATTACGTAATCCAAATCTCAGGGGGTTTTTTAATCTGAAAATTGGGCATAATAACCTGTTTCAGAGGTGTGTATTGTTTGTTTTAGATCAAATCTAGCCTAAAACTTAGAATACCATTTGTGGGTACTTAAATATTAGGTGTTTTTGCTTTTGAATAATTTGTTACTCAAATTATTATGCTTATAATGTTCCAAGTACTTTACAGCATTAAACCCACCTATTTTATCATTTTTAAAAAGTATATATTGATTTCAGAGAGAGGGAGAAAGAGAGGGAGAGAGAGAGATGAAACATCAATGCTGAGAGAGAATCATTGATCGGCTGCCTCCTGGGCGCCCCTTACTGGGGATATAGCCTGCAAGCCAGGTATGTGCCCTGACTGGGAATCGAACCATGTCCTGCTTGTTCGTGGGTTGACACTCAGCCACTGAGCCGCATCAGCTGGGCACAAAAACCCTTTTTCATTGAGCATCTATCTATAAGGATCACCCTTTGGTTAATGATGATTATAGTGGTGGTTATCAGAATAATCTAAATAAACACATTTATTGTGTTTTAAGCAACTTTTAAGCAAAAATTCATAGCACATTTCAAACGGTTATAATGAAAGTGTGAACATGAAATACGTGTAAGATCTTCATCTCTGTAGCAGGTTAGAAACAATATATTAGTATTATGTTTGCAACAAATACCTTAGTTCAGGCAGTGTTCTGCTATAACATAAAACTATGTTAGAGAAAATTTAGAAAATGTAATTATAATGTTTAAGATTTTCACAGAAAATAATTTCTAAAGCATTTTCTATCTCCTTTTTAATTCAGAACTTGAAGAAGTAAAAACTTCAGCATTGGACAAAAACACTAGCAGAACTATTTGTAAGTGTTTCTGTATTATCCTTCTCCTTCATTATGAATGAAAAATGGTGATTGGAAATGAACATGATTACATGAAGCTTGGAGGCCTTGTGGTTTCCAGTTTTTCAAAAGATAAACACCATACTGTTTAATTTGCTGTTTTGTAGGTTGGTATAGTCAGATGAAATTACTAGAATACTACACATTTCCTGAAGTAAAATTCATGTTGTATATAATAAAAGCCTAATATGCTAAGTGTCCAGTTGTCCGGTCGGCTGTTCAACCAATCAAAGTGGAATATGCTAATGATATGCTAAGGCCACTCAACCGCTCGCTATGATATGCACAGACCACCAGGGGGCAGTCAACTGGTTGGCCAGTTGCTATGACATGCACTGACCACCAAGGGGCAGATGCTCCGACTGGCAAGGTTAGCTTACTGCTGGGGTCTGGCTGATTGGGACTGAGGGAAACGGGCTGGACATGCCCTGAAGCCCTCCCACGGCCCCTCCCTGGCTGGCCTCCCCAGTCCTGAACGTGCACCGGTGGGGTCCCTCAGTCTGGCCTGTGCCTTCTTGCAATCCAAGACCCCTTGGGGGATGTCGGAGAGCTGGTTTCAGCCCGATCCCACAGGCCAGGCCAAGGGACCCCACTGGTGCACAAATTCGTGCATCTGGCCTCTAGTATATTTCATAACAAATGATCTAGAAAAACTTTTAAGCAAGAATTCATATCACATTTCAAATAGTTATAATTATTGAAGTGTGAATGTGAAATACGTGTAAGATCTTCATCTCTTTAGCAGGTTAGAAAATCTGATTTGTGACCTAGACCTAACCCTCATCTGATTTCTTTCAGGTGAAAGTATTAGCCTAAAGACAGATGCCATGTTATTTAAACCTACAGAGCAGAAACTCTAAGTAGATTTTTGTTTTTATGGTAATGGTTGTATTTAGATAGTAACTTAGACTTCAGTTTTCCTTTTCTGACATGGACGCACCATTGAGACTTACTCTCCCTGAGGTAGTTTTAATAGCAGTACCTTAAAGGTTGCTAGATTGTACTTGTGCAGTCAGGTCTGGAGGACCAAGAAGCCATTTGGTCTCTTTGCATTAATCTGTTCTGATTTATTGTGTGTGGACTCCAAGTCTAAGTTTTAGAAAGCAGTCTTTTCCCCAAGGGCTTGAAAGCTCTTTTACCCTTTGTCCTAACTTATCCACACATCGTCACATAGATGAGCACGAAGTGTTCTCGGACAGAACAAAGCTGTGGATTCTCCTCTCCTGGCCTGCTTCCTCCTTGTTTTTGTAAAGGTGCCATTCTCCACCTGCTTCTTTAAGCCAAAGCTTTGATTCCTCTTTTTCTTTCTACTTCAGTATAGTCCACGAGCAGGGCCTGTTAATATGCTTCCCAATCCATCCACTTCCCTCTCCACTCCACACTCTTGCTCCAGCCCCTGCCGTCTGGTTCTTGGACCTCTCATTCTCTCCCTGCATCTGCTCTACTGCCCCCACAGCATTCTCTACACAGCGTGCAGTCAGTCATCTGTTTTTTCTTCAACTGTGATAGTGTGTGTCATTCTTTTGCTTGAACCTTGCAGTGACTTCCCATCTCACTTGGGAAATAACACCCAAATTCCTCAGGCTCTATTTAGTAGAATGACTTTGATGAGGTACTCATCAGAACTTAACTTAAATCTCCAATCACACCAGTTCTGTTCTCTGTCTTCCACTCTGCTCCTCATTTTTCTGTGTTTCTTTCTCAGTTTGCTTCTGTGTGTGTGTCTCTGTCTTCTGAGTTATTTTCTCTATTGCTGAAGCTTCCTTTCTTTTTTGTTCTTTTTTGAATAATGTAATGCTGAATATTATTTTATTTCATGATTAGTCTTGTTTTTCTGCTTTCGTCTTTAAAAACAGATAAGCAAAATAATTTGTTACTCTCAAAAGAGAAAAAGGTTAAATGCTTATTGTTGTTGTTAAACGTATGGGTTACTGTGTTGTATATTCCTTCTCAGGTGAGCAGGGTGGTTGGCTGATCTGCCTACTTCAGCATCACTGCTGAGAAAGTATGAGGATCTAGAGATCTGTGCTGTCCAATGTGATAACTCCTAACCACATGCAGTTATTTAACTTTAATTATACTGCAATAAAAGTAGTTCTTCCGTTCCTCAGTTGCATTAGCTATGTTTCAAGTGCTTAGTAGCCTCAGGTGGCCAGTGGCTGCTGTATTGGCCAGCTCACTCAGGACATTTCCATCACCGCAGGCGGTTATTATATGGAGCTGCTGTGATTTTTATACTCATTAACCAAAAGTTCTATTTAAATTTTTTTTCTAAAAAGCTACAACAAAACATTTAAAAACTGTGTGAGCTTACATCAACACCCTACCGGTAAGTGATCTTATCAGAGAATGGATACATGAAATGAAAATCTTTTTTTTTACAAAGAACAGGATTCTTACAGTGTATATTGGGTCACAGAACAATTGGTGAATTTGTTTAAAAGCTTGATGTGCTTTTCATTTTTATTTCAGATGATCCTGTACATGCAGCTCCCACCACTTCTACGCGTGTGTTTTATATCAGCGTAGGGGTTTGCTGTGCAGTAATATTTCTCGTAGCAATAATATTAGCTGTTTTGCACCTTCATAGTATGAAAAGGATTGAACTGGATGACAGGTATTGTACACATTTTGGGAAAGTAAGGAAATAAAAGCAGTTATCTGCATTTGCCTGGGAGCCCACAGACACCCACGCACGCTGGTGTACAGTGGCGCAAGGGAGGGAGGGAGGAGGATCAAGTCCCTAAGCAAAGGAAAAATTATTGTCTTTGTGAGGGCTGTCGTTGTGTTTCTCTAATTTTTTTTTTTTAATTTGTGAAGTCAGGAATTACAGTTTATTAGTTGGTAGAGAAGTTGAGATCAAAATTTCCACCTCATCCCCTTTGATATGACCCTACACCAAACTCCTAGTACCTTTTAAAAATAGCTCTCCTACTTTGTTCCTCCATCATTATCCATCTGTCTGTTCATCCATCTATCCACCCATCCAATAACATTTCTC
This sequence comes from Murina feae, assembly GCA_004026665.1. Lineage (NCBI taxonomy): Eukaryota > Metazoa > Chordata > Mammalia > Chiroptera > Vespertilionidae > Murina > Murina feae. Next base: position 17,240 of record PVJC01000222.1, read on the forward strand.
TTTTTTTTAAAAAAAAAAATGTTTTTATTGATTTTAGAGAGAGAAAGGGATAGAGAGATAGAAACATTGGTGAAAGGGAAATATTAATCAGCAGCCTCCTGCATGTCCCCTATTGGAGATTGAGCCCACAACCCGGGCACATGCCCCGACCCCGAATCAAACTGGTGACTTTTGGTTCATGGGTCAACGCTCAACCACTGAGCCATTCCGGCCGGGCTCCAGTAAACATTTGTTGAGAACCTGCTATAATTTAAATCATCGGTTCTCAACCTGGTGGCACGTTAGAATCATGGGTAAACTTTTAAAACTTACCAGACCTTGGTCCCACCTTCCAGAGAGTCTGACATAATTGGACTGAGGTGGTGTTTGAGCATCAGTTTTTTGTGTTTGTTTGTTTTTTTTTCTTAAAGTTTCCTGGATGATTTTAACATGTAGCCCTTGAGATAAGCTAAGTGTTGGGAATAATAAAAATAATGATATACCCCTTAGCTTCAGGTATTTAATCTTTGACGTGAACCCATAATTATGAAGTTTTATGAAGCTGATGATTATGGTATGTGAATTATAGTGTGGGATACAAAAGGTGCTGGTCCTAGCCTGGGTGAGTCAGAGATGACAAGGAAGACATTACCACCAGGGTAGGGTGAGAGGTCAAGAAGGAGCGATAGACAGTTTTATTTTTCCGAGACACGATTCTTTTTTGCCGCCTCCGGGATTCCCAGTTGCTGACTGAAGACATTCCCAGCTGTGTGGGTTGGCTGTCAAAGCCCTGCTTCATGCAGAGATGTGTCTCCCGTGTTCCTGGAACCTTTCCCCTTTCTGTCCATGTTCTTTCCAGCTGCTCTAGTCAGGCAATTTCTTGTCCCTCACTTCAGCCCTACACTCTGCCCTTTGGGACTTTTTTTCACAGTTTCCTTTTGTCCACCGGGCTCCCTGCATTTCCACCAGTCCAAACCCTGTTCGTTCTTCACATTTCAACTGTATTGCCATCTCTTTCAGGAAGTCTTTTCTAAGCCTCCCAACTACCCATTTCGCTCTCCTCTCTGTCTCTCCCCCTCCCTTTCTGTCTCTCTCTCTTTGGGATAATAATTTCTATACCTTTTCCTCCTGAAATCATTTTTCTGTGTACTTGTCTCTCCTACTAGAATGTAAGCCTTTTCCAGTTAGAGAGCAGAGTGTGTTACTTATTGCTGAATCCCAGTCCTAACACAGTGTTTGTTGTTCATTCATTGAATAAGCACATTTGTGGCACAGGCAAAGCCCCAGGAGACAGGGAGCCTGGTTGAATTCAGTACCTGCCCTGAAAGTCTCTCTGTTCCCATTGTTTTCCATTCTTTACCTGAGTCGAGAAAAAATGAGAAAGGAGATGCAAATGAAAAGAGAAATACATGAGTGATGTGTTTCAGAATGTGTTTTGCATGTATGGTAGTGTTGAAGTTAGACTTCGGTTTTATGGAGGAAGAAATGGTGTTTGGAAGCAGTGAGGGAGAAATGAGGTGAGGGAACAGGTAGAGTCAGAGGGCCATTAAAGACCTTGAAACTTAGAGGTCAGTCTCCATGCACACATTTTCCTTGAGTGCTTGCCTCAAGGAAAGCTGCCATTGTACTGAGTGTTTTCTGTTTACCAGCACTGCACAAGCACTGTACGTGTAGTACATGAGTGTGCCAGGGCTGGGAGCCCACGTAGGCCAGAGCTGTGCAGGCACTTCCAGATTCCTCAGGGCGTATACCTCTGCCTGCGGGAATAATCTGTTACCACTCATGAATTGGTCCCAGTTCTCTCTAGCTTTCAGGTGGATATTTCCGGACATTGCCTGAATAAAAGCACCTTACACTGTCACCTGTTTTCAGAGCATAGCGTAGTGGTTAAGAGCTTGGCCTCTGGAGCCAGAGCATCTCTTGAATTCTGGTGTCCTGTTTACTAGCTTTCTGGCCTCCAGTATGTTATGTCACCTCTTTATGTGTCAGTTTTCCTCGTCTCTAAAGCAGAGATAATAGTGGCACATACTTACTGGGGATGTTGTGAACTTACATATAGTAAGTGCCATTATTACGATTTTTGTTTTCAGAAAGGTTTGCTGTGTTAGTAGTGATGGACTAATTTCTTCTGCGTTTTCTGTTCTATTAGCCACTATTTATTATGTGCCTGGCAAGCTAACAGGGGTGACTAGAAAGTTCCCATCCAGTAATCCCAGAATGTTTAAGAGACACATACTTCCCTCTGCACAGGGCCCACTGAGATCGCAGTGGCTGCTGCTGTGTTGCGTGTTTTCTGTTCACCAGCACTGTACAAGCACTTCACATGTATTATCTGATTTGTCACTCATGTCACATACCGTGTGAAATTGTCCTCATTCTAAAGATGAACAAACAGGCTTAAAGTGATTAACTTTTCCAGGATAGTAGTGCTAGCACCAGGGCAGAGCAGCAGGAGACTCATTATTGCAGTAGCTCATATTGTAACTATACAGAGCATTTGCTGCGTGCCAGCTCTGTTATACATGCTTCACCCCCGTTGATTCCCCTAATTCTCACAGCAGCCCTGTGTGGTTTGATGGGACCCGTGGCTCCATGGAATTCCTGGGGCAGGGGTGATGGAGAGTTCTTCGATTCCAGGCATTCAGGAGCCGAGTCTGTTAGAGGCAGAGAAGGAATCTCCCTGGGCAGTGCTCCTGCTAAGGGCACTTGGGTCCCATGTGTGTAGCTGTCCCTGTCCTGACACCCAAGGTGATCTTTCCATCTCAGTGCTGTGCCAGGTGAGAGACTGTCCTAAGAGGCAGAGCTTCTTGCCACGTTCACTCTGAGGCCCTGCCCCAGTGAGATGCTCTGCACCCTGTGGTCTTCCCCTGTTCGTTCATGACTGCAGAGAAGTTCGTTCCTCATTTGTGGGTACTTGAACTTGCTATTTTGCAATATCTTCATTTTCCATTATTTCCACTACCCCACCATCCTCACCATGACTAGTGACAAGGTCACCCATATTTCTTTTTGTTTCTATATCTAGTGCCTAACAGGTCTCAGCCAAATGAATGTCAGCTGGAAAATTTGTTGATTGAAGAATGAGAAGAGAGAGGCAGAAAACACTTTGTTATACCAGGGGTGGGGAACCTTTTTTCTGCCAAGGGCCATTTGGATATTTCATAACACCATTCATTCATGGGCCATGCAAAATTAACAACTAAAAAATTAGCCTGCTCTATTTGGTCAAGCATTTAATTAACTCACCCCTAATGCCTTGGCAGCACTGAGGGAGAAATGAGGTAACGGGAATGAGGCAGGGCCAGACCAAACGATTTCTCGGGCCTTATACCGTCGCCCGTGGCCTGGACATGGACGTTCCCAACCTCTGCATTATACCAATGATTCTTTGCCTCTTTTGGTATATGTCACCAACTCATGTCAGAAGCAACTGTTCTGTCTTTTTGTTACAAGGAAGTATGGTTTTCTCTGTTCAACGATCGAGTCAGTAGTTGTTCACTGAGCTATTGTCACTGAGGCTTGGTTTGGCCCCCTGGGCCTGCAGTGCCGGCCACTGGCTTCAGTGCTGGGAAGGAGTGGACAGGCAGGCCCTCTCCCTGCCTCAGGGCCTGATAGCGGCCTGGGAAGGCGGATAGTGAAGAAGAAATCTCTGCTGTCAAGCTTCACGAGGGGGTTCTTTGTATATTATGTTTACTGCCGGGTCCCCAGCACCCAGCACAGCATAGGGCATGTAGTAGACACTTAACAAATATTTGTGGAATGAGTAAAGTTGCAGAGAAGACAGAGAAACACAAATTGTAGTAAGTGATGTGAGGAAAATGATGCTTTGCCCTAGCTCCTAACTTGAACTCTGAAGCAGAGTTAATATCCCCATAACTAATCTTACTTGATTGTGGAAATCAAATTAGGTAATTTATTTAGACTCCTTTTAAATTATTAAGTGCTAGAAAGCGTGCATTTTTATCCCGTTTTCTACGGGTTTAATAGTTACCAGGGGTGGATCCCCGACTGCTGCCCGCTTCCCTTTTAACAGTAAGTCTAGGGTTTAAAGGTTTGTTGAACCTAGCAGTTCTCAACCTGTGGGTCACGACCCCTTTGGTGGTCGAACGACCCTTTCACAGGGGTCACCTAAAACCATCCTGCATATCAGATATTTACATTATGGTTCATAACAGTAGCAACGTTACAATTATGAAGTAGCAACGAAAATAATTTTATGGTTGGGTCACAACATGAGGAGCTGTATTTAAAGGGCCAGAACGTTGAGAACCACTGGTTTAATCACTTAACATAGTGCTTTACTCATTGTAGGGACTCACTAAATATCTGTTGAACAAACAAAAATTGTCATGGACATACTCACAACATCTTGATATGCCCACAGTACTTTCAAGAATTTTGAGTTGGTACAAGAGTGCCACCTACTGGAGATATTAAATAATTTGTGTCTGAGCATTCTCCCACTAATCTATGTTGATTGCAAGAGAATATTTAACTAGTGTTTTCATATACATTATACAACTGAAGCCTCAAAAAATACTGGGTGTAGGCTATTTTTCATTTTATTTTATGGGAAATAAATTGAAGTTCCTTATTTCCCCCCTTTTGGGGGATAGAGATGCTTCTTTTCCCTTCTTGTTATTGAATCATAGACTTTTAACAACTTTGTTTTCTGGGTGATCCTTGAGTAGCACTCCAAAAATGGTTGTCTTGTGCGTCCTTGTCATTCTAAGGCTTGGGGATGCATAATATTAGTAATAACAAACAGAATAGGTAATAATAATTTGTAAATGCTCTGTTATTCCCTCACCTGTATGCCATTTGATTTTGGACCATCATTTAAAGAGACCTATCTTTCTATTCCTTTTCTTAAAAACAATCTAATTGAATGGCATGGGCTCTTTTTGTAAGAGGTGATTCTTAGTTCCATAACGTATTGCTTATCATTGTATGAGGTTCAGGACAGCTAATATCTGTGGTGTCTTAGGACTGGCACCTACACTTCTGAATGACTTTGATAGGTGAACCTGCTTGATGATTGTGGAAGTAGAAGGGAAAGAAAAAAATCTAGCTTTGCATTATGCGGTAGTTAACATTTTCAATATGAAACATTTGCAATGGAGATCCATGCATTATTGCCATCTCCATCAGGACTTTAAGCTAGTTATAATGTCTTTGCTTTTTGTGTGATTAGAGAAAGGAAATTTCTCATTGAAGCCGACTTGCCAAATATTTCTCTTAATTGTTTGCAGCATCAGTGCCAGCAGCAGTTCCCAAGGGCTGTCTCAGCCATCTACCCAGACAACTCAGTATCTGAGAGCCGACACACCCAACAATGCAACTCCTATCACCAGTAAGAGTTAATTTAATTCTAAAGTTGATTTACTAAAGTTGTCCGTTGTCTGTCTGTCAGTGGTCCTGTGTGGTTAGTTACTTATGGGACAAGTGTACCATACTACATACAAAGTGGCTGATTGCGCAATTAGGCTTGATCCTCAACTTTTGCTTTCTAGAGCATTGAATGAAACATTCTGGAATTGGAGTATGAAAAATAAAATTTAAGTTTAATTGCTATATTTAGTTTCATGGAGATTTCCATAGATTAAGTGTATTAAAGAGCTATAAAATCACTCCTACAGAAATGCGGAAGGAAGATTTTCAGGTATTTAGGTAGTGTAAGCCATTGAGCTGCATGAAGACAGAGGCTTGGATTTTAATACATTATTTGGTGGTCTTATGGGCTATGGTAAGGACTTTACATTGTTTCCTGATCGGGATAGGACACTAGCTGCTATTAGAATTGAGAGCTCAAGATCAGATTTCCTGTTTTTTGAATAAGGGTTTTGTTTTGTTTTGTTAAAGTTTACCCGGGGATATTTTTAGAGAGAATGGAGGAGGGAGGGGGAAAAACATGGATATGAGAGAGAAACATCAATTGGTTGCCCACACACACATCCCAACCAGGGCCAGGGTACAGGTACGTGCCCTTGACCAGGAATTGATCCCATGACCCAACAGTGTGTGGGCCGATGTTCTAACCACATAGCAACACTGGCCAGGATTTTGATAACAGTTTTTATACTGGAACATGTAGATGGGAAATTATCATTCATAGAGTATAATGTAGACAAAGAGAAATCAGTCACCATACAAATAAGGACCAAGGTAACATCAAGATAGACACTAGGTCGCAAGTCAGGGCTCCACTCATTGGCGTCGTTGATGAATTAGGTTCTTGTAGGTATTAACTGTTACCTTCCTTGGGCTAGCATTTTTCTTTAGTAAACTAATACTAAGAATATCTGTTCTTACATGGTTCCAGGATTAAGTCAGGAATGGACCAGATAAACATGTTGCTGAGCCAAAAATCAAGGGAGCTGCAAAAGACTTGAGAGCTCCCAAAATGGGCCCATTTGAGCATTTAAAACGATGTTGACTGCAATGGATTTTAACATAAACTGTATAAATCCACAGGTTCATAGTGACACCTTTTAAAAAAAAGTTTGATCATTCCCAGGTAACTAAGGCACCAGCAATACCTTACTCTGAACTGCATTTCAGAGTAACCAGATAGTGCTGGTTCATTGAGGAAAATGTTTCCTCACAGAAGACTCAGCTGATAAATATGGAAGGAATCATAGAATTAGAAATTATATTTGTAATCTCACAATGCTTGATTCAGGAAAAGATCATCAATATTTAAAACCTGTGAACAAAGGCAAATGGGAAATGGGTCAGATTTTCACACCTTAATCCACTCATGAATCTAGCATCACGAAAAGGAGGACAAGTAGATACTATGCGTTCATGGTTGTGAAGCACCGGGCCTGGGCTTGTCTTGTTTCTCCTCTCACCCTCAAGAGTTAACCTGGGCCTAACCAGATCTCATCAAGGCGATAGAACTGATTTACAATTTACAAGAAATACAGAAATTAAGTGATATTCGAAAAAGCAGATGACAGATATTTTCTGGAATAACTGACTGGGTTTCTTTAATAAGATAGTGGCAAGAAAAAAAAAAAAGGTGGGAGGTAGAGGGGTCACTGTAGATGAAAATAAATTTAAAAGAAATCTTAACAGTAATTGCCATGACCACCAATAAAAGAAAGAAATATATGCTCTTCAGGAAATAAAATGATGGATGTGAAAGTAGTCCAGACTATTCAGTATAAACAAAACATTGCTTTTAATGGTCAGATGTCAAGCTTCGCTCTTGGGAGTCAATTTGTGATTGTGGATATAACCTTAAAGAGGCAGATAATTCAATTATTGTATAAGCTGAAAGCAAAATACTTTTTTTAAAAATCCGTGGGAATACATTTATTTATTAAAATACTTTTTTTAAAAAAATACTTTAGTTACCACCAATAAAAAATTTTCTTGTTTTTGTGGCTATAACCTTAAGTAGATAGATTATTTATTATATGTGATAAAACTAATACTTTTTAAAAAAAACTCAGTGGAAATACATTTGTTTATAAATTTAAAAAAGAAAAAGGAGCAGAAAAAAATATTTGAAGACATAATGGCCAAGAGTTCTCCAAAATAACAAAATCCAACAGACCACAGGTCTAAGAAACTCAGACAACTCTAGGCAGGTTTAAACAGATACAGATACTCACATTATACTCACAACTAGGCATGTCTTGGTCAAACTGCTGATAGTGCAGTCAGGTTGTCAGGCTAATGCATCCATCGTGAAGTTCCCCAAAGCCTTGCACGTCATTCTTGTAGCAGATTGATAACCACTGTCTAGTCCACTAATACTTCTGGGATTATCTTCCCAATCTCTCCCAAAGCAAACAAACCATTAGAGATACCATTCCAATTTCCCTTTGCTAGCACCAAACCTTCCTTTTATTCTAACTTTTTTAGGGGAGGGTGTTGTGGACCAAGTTAGTAAGAGTAAGACCACTGACCCCAATTAGGTCTTCAGCAGCAAGCGAGAATTTATTGAGCTGGCCAGGGCCTTCACAGGCACTTCCTTGCGGGGAAGCCTCGCCTGCAAAAGCCCCGACCTTGGTGCTAAGCAAGCTTTTATTCACTGGAACCACAAAGGACACCTTGTTCTTCAGCAGAACTGAGGTCTATGCCTTGGAGATTGCAAGTTTCTGCAGAAATGGCAATAATCCTTATCTAATGGTTTGCAATGCTTGTTCTAACTGACGCTCCCTGCCGTGGGGGCAGAGGAAATTTTCTCTTCTTTAACTCTCTAAGGGGCATGAAAATTTTAATTATAACTAGAATTTTTTTTGCTGTCATATTAACAAGGAGAGAGTTAAGGGTATTGAAAAACAAATATGAATCTCACAACAGTAGGACTAAGCTCTGTGGATATCAGAATGATTAAGTTGAGTAGACGTTTTTACAAACATCTCTTCCTTTGAAAAGTTCTTTTGTTAGGAGACTATATTAGAAAATCTTTTGGGAAGCAAACAGTCTATAAGATGGATTAAATTGAATTCCATGAATCAAAACTTGTTTCATTTGGCTGAAAGGCAATTGAAGTGGCAGTCATGGTAATTTTATTTTTAGTGTTTCTTATTTTAATTCTTCATTTTGAGGTTTTGGGGTAGGTGGAAAAGTTTTTCTTTAAAATTGAGTATGGCCTACATGAATAATTTCCCCTGTTCGTGTGTGTGCACTTCATTCATTCCTGCGACTTGAATCCTGAGGTCCGAACTGACCTAGTTGACCGTGATGCCATCCTAAGGGTATTTATATTTCTTGGTTTGGCTTTGTTGGCTCCTCAGGTTATCCTACCCTGCGCATAGAGAAGAACGACCTAAGAAGTGTCACTCTTTTGGAGGCCAAAGCTAAGGTGAAGGATATAGCAATCTCCAGGGAGAGGATAACTCTAAAAGACGTACTCCAAGAAGGTATTTATCGCCTCAAAATCAGGTTTTCACAGAAGACTTACTGTTAGCACTAACACATTTTTTTTTGTTTCAAATTCTAAGAATTTGATTTTATGTCTAAGGTTAGAAAGCAGTGCATAATTTATTTCCTTTCTAAAACTGATTTTATTTCCCCCTTCTTTAGTTCTTCAATTCGACTTAGTACGGCTTTGGTGTAATTCTTGATTTTCAAGTATATTAAAGCACTTATATTAATGCTTGTTCCCTTTAAAATATATTTTCTTTCTGTTTAGTTCTTGTTTAAAGATGATCACAGCCTAGTAGGCCTCTTTGAAATAGTCTAAGTAATTTTCTCTGTGGCATATAGTGTGGGGTTCTAGCAGAAGGAGCATGCATGGGCTTTGGAGTGACACCCAACTTCCAGGTCCATTCCTACAACCTGGGAGAAATCGCTTCATATTATTTATTCTGTGTCCAATTTTCTTTTCTGTAAATTTGGACTATCCGGTCTACTCTTAGACTAGTTACAATGCAATGATGCACATTAAATCAACTAACACATTTAGGTGTTTGATAGATATTAGTACCCTTTCCTTCCCCACTTGTTGGTCCTTGCTTTGAGTTTTAGGATATTGATTGGAGAAATGGTGAAAGAGGAGGACAGAAATTAATAATAAATACTTTGTTGAGCTCTTCAAGTTGTTAAATACAGAGTTTCATTACCCTTTTTCCCCTGCCACCCCCTCTGTTATTCGGTTAGGAATGTTTTGGATGCATGACTCATTTGAATTTATCTGTTGGTTGGGATGCAGCTAATTGGGGATCTTGAACTGTCCCCAGTGGCAAATAGTAATTAACATAAGCAGATTTTTTGTGTCTGTTTTTGAATGAGTGAGAATAGTCCATTTCTCTCCTTTGTCATTGTGTTGAGGCTAAGCCCAGAAATTCAGATGCCTCTGTGGATACCCCACTGCTGAGCTTCAGTGCTCCTGGCTATATCACTGGTTTATTTAGGATAATTCTGAAAAGAATTCTCATGTACTTGTGAGATCTGGTATTTCTGAAAAGCAAATTATTTTTTAAAATATATTTTTATTTACTTCAGAGAGAATGGGAGAGGGAGAGAGAGAGATAGAACCATCAATGATGAGCGAGAATCATTGATTGACTTCTTCCTACATGCCCCCTACTGGGGATCCAGCCTGAAACTGGGGCCCTTGACCGGAATCAAACCTGGGACCCTTCAGTTCGCAGGCCGACGCTCTATCCACTGAGCCAAATCAGCTAGGACAAAAGCAAATTATTTCATAGTAACAAAGAACTTCTAACAGTCATTAAAAAAACAAAGATTTGGGTCTTCTTACTCCAGGGTTATAGTAATGTTGCTGATCACATACACCCTTGTTATGCTTAAGTTATATTGTGGCAGAAAGTTTTGTATTTATAATTTTATGAAGGTTATTTTATGATCTCTTTCATTTCTTTCCCGTTTAGGTACTTTTGGGCGTATTTTCCATGGGATTTTAATAGATGAAAAAGATCCAAATAAAGAAAAGCAAGCATTTGTAAAAACAGTTAAAGGTAGGAATTTTTTCCATATTATTTCTATAATGCTTTCCTGTTTAAGGTGGCTCGTACCAGCTAAATTCTGCCTTAAATTCTCAGTGTGTGCCAGACCTTTATAAATCAGTCCATGTTAATTTAGCTCATATGAGACTATTAAGGAGTTTTGGGTAGTTCTCACTAAGGTATAGAAATCTAATAAATTAAGACCTTAAACATTTATTAGATATTACTCAGGCTTTTTGCATCCACTTGACTTCATTACTGCTACATAAAATATTGTGGTTTTCCTAAGTTAAAAAAATCTTTTATTTTCACCCTTAAAAAACATTATTAAAGGATGTGAGGGGGAGTAGAAGAGAGCATGGTGGGATAAATGTTGACAGGAGACTTGACTTGGGGTGGTGAATACATTGTACAATATACAGATGATATGTTACAGAATTATACACCTGAAACTTACATCATTTTATTAACCAGTGTGACCCCAATACATTCAATTAGAAAAACAACATTGTTAATAGTTTTCCCTCCTCATTCTCCATCTGCCCAGTACTGAACACTGTAAAGAAAAAAGATGAGCCCTAGCTCAGTTGGTTGGAGCATCGTCCCATGCACCAAGGGGTTGTAGGTTTGATTCCCAGTCAGAGCACATATAGCAGGCAACCAATTAATGTTCCTCTCTCCCTTTCTCTTTCTCTCTCGTTCTCTTCCCTTTCCTCTCTCTCTAGAATCAATAGAAATATGTCCTCAGGTAAGGATTTAAAAAAAAAGGATGACCCACTGTACCTTATGTGAATTTCCTTCCTCCTGACCCTGCCTTTGCTACATAATGCTGCAGCAAATATCCATATCCATGTGGCCATGTGTGGGTATGTCTTAGTATAGTTTTGCATGCATAGCCATAGTTGGACTTGGCTGCCCCAAGAGGTATTACATTTAAAATTTTGAAAGATATTGCCAGATGGTTTTCTAAAAGGTGTAATACTCATTTATATTTTCATGAATATTTTAACCACTTGGAGAAATGTGATACCTACTTTTTCAATTACTGATTTATGTCAACATTTTAAAAGATTTTTTTTAATTGAAATTTTTTAGAGAGAGAAGAAGGAAGAGGGAGTGAGAGAGATATCGATGTGAGAGTAGTGAAACATTGATCATGCAGCTGCCTCCTGCACGAACCTGACCAGGGTCAAACCCAAAACCTGGGTATGTGCCCTGACTGGGAACCAAACTGGCCACTCCTCAGTGCATGAAATGGTGTCCAATCAACTGAGCCACATCGCTGGGGCATAAATTTTTTTAACGAGAAATTTTCTAACAAAGTATATTAGAATATTATTTATATATGGCTTATTCCCTAATATTAATTAAATACTAGTAAGACTTTAAAACATTTTAATTTTAATTATTTATAATTGATGTTTCTAAGAGCCTAAATAATTTTAGTATTTAAGATAAAGAAAAATGTAATTTATAAGGTGCTTATAATGTCTGACACTGATATAGATTGAGATGATATTAATTTTGAAAAAACAAATTTAGCATTTTGAATGCAGAAATTGAGGGCAAAATTAAATTCAATTTTATGAGTAGGAGGTGACAACTTTATGAAGTTTACAAAGTTAGTTTGTAAGAACTTATTTCTATATTTACTACTTAAAGTGACTCATGGAAACATGTTTATTGTTTCTAAAAAGTTAGGTTGTACTAATCTAACAAAAATTCTTTGGGATTTGATTTCTTTGAATTTAGCAAAATTGCTTGTTTGAGGGTGATACAAACACACACTCACACTTTTTAAAATATTTTATTGATTTTTTATAGAGAGGAAGGGAGAAAGATAGAGAGTTAGAAACATCGATGAGAGAGAAACATTGATCAGCTGCCTCCTGCACACTCCCCACTGGGTATGTATGTGCCTGCAATCAAGGTACATGCCCTTGACCGGAGTCGAACCTGGGACCCTTGGGTCCACAGGCCAACGCTCTATCCATTGAGCTAAACCAGTTAGGGCCACACTCACACTTTTTATCTTTTCTAAGTAAATGGTTTAACTCACTACATTTTTTAGTGTTTATATTATTCACCCATTTTTTCTAGCCCCAAAATAGTTTTAAAGGTTAACATTTAAATTAGGTCCCACTAGATTTTCTGCCTAGTTTTGAGGGCTAGTGTACATAGTACTCTTCATAAATATAAACTTTGAACTCTAAGTTTAATAACCACTGCCTTTGGTTATACATACCCCTTTTTTAAAGGGAACATTTCCCCTTAATTCTAATATTTCTTCTGGGCTTTATAAATATTCTTTGGACAGTTTAGACTGGGCTGTTATTAATGTGTCCTGAATGAATCTTGAATTAACAAAAGAGATTTCTGTACAGAATTGGGTTGATGTAGGGTTGGAAGGGGAGAAAGAAGGAAATAATAGTGATAAGAAAACACAATGTGGATACTGGAACTGTTTCACAAGATAAGGCTTCCCTTTCCGTATACACTTGAATTGGAGTCACTCGAATTGCTTGGTTCTATGCCTGACCACTGTGATGGCAATGTTCTCCCTGAGCCAGGCGGATACAGGAGAAAGCACAGTGAGTCCTTAGCCCATATGTGGTCCCGATTTGCTTGGACACCAAGAGGATGTGCTTTGACCACAGCCCCCGCCTCCAAACTGTTAGATAACTTCACATGATTTTCTCTGAGATTTATTTTTTTATAATGTTATGTTCATTTCTTAATTAAGGCTACATATAACACTATAATACTGTCACAAATCTGTATGCTTTGTGACATGCCACACAATTAGAAGTGCAGCTTAAATCCAAAAATATATGTTTTGAAATGATCCTTGACCTTTACCTTAGGGCAGACTTTGACTTAAAAAATACATAGTTTTGCACAGACACTTAATAGATATTCCAATATAAATTTCTAGAGATTAAAGTTGGGAATCTGAATATTTCACACAGGATTGGAAATTGAATTTAATAAAATAAATGAATGAATTTGAGGTTTTTTGTGTGTTAAGTTCTTATTTAATAGCTAATCTTTTGTAACTTGTGAATGTGTTTTTTAATATCATTTTGTCTTCTCATAGCTTTTACATTCTGAATTATTTTATGATATTCTTTTCAAATGTATCCATCTTAAAAATAGATCTTTCGGTATTTAAAATTAAAAGACTAGGACTAGACTGAAAAAGGGATCCAGGAAAATTATTTTTTCTTAATAAGTGGGTAAAATTATTTTTTCTCCAATTCAATGTTTTCTTAGGTCATCAATCCAGTTCAGGTATCTCTTAATAGAACATGTTTATATCCAGGTTAAGAACTGGAAAAATATTATGCATAAAATGACAGGTCCTGAAATTACCTTTTGTTCTGTTTGGACCTCTGTACCAGTGAGTGGGAAAGGGGTATACGCTTACCAACTGACGGGGACCTCCAATGATTATTTAGTTTTTGATCCTGAAAACATCCTGCCAGCCCCCAAATAGTCTGGCTATCATTTTGTTAAAAATTATTTAGGTTACAGAAAGACTAATAATAAGGCACATCCTGTCTGAGTGGTCCTAAATGTTTAGCAGTTTTTAGACAACTCGAGTCTGTTTCGCGGGACATTGTGTGGATCACAGGTGTTCCGCATCCCTGGCTTTTTGTCCACGCATTTGACATTCCGACCAAAGTCTCAACTGAGTGAGGCTTCCTGGGAAGGGGGGCGCTGATAACAAGTCACGGCAAAGGGAAGCGAATGAAACACCTGTTAGGGTTGCAAGTAAATGAAATTTGCAATTTATCAGCTTTAAGGAGTGAATGTGACATGTAATCCTAGTGCCTGAGTTCAGTGGTCCAGATTTTACTGTTGGTTTTGCATTTTACTAGGTAGGGCTGGGAGGTGGATCTTGACTTTGCCAATCTTTACATCTTCTCCTCCCTCTAATATTGCATTGGTCAGAAGCTTTATAAATTATTATTACTATTTTTACTTTGACAGTAAACACTGTTTTTATGATTTCTTTGAAAGTGTTTTTAAGGATATACTGTACTCATGTTTTTGGCATCTGAGACCTTTTTTTTAAATGACACTCATTTTTAATTTTATAGTACAAATATACTTTTTGCTTTCTGGAATTGTTTTTTTCAAAGAGTGGAGAAATGTCTTCTCTTTAATTTTTATTTTTCTTATTGATTTGTATAAACTCTTTAAAGAAGGGGGCAGAAGGGAAATGAGCCCTTTGTGTGCCTTATGTGTAGCAGATATTCTTCCAGTCTGTTATTAACTTAGCTACTTTACTTATAGAACCTTAATTTCTAACTTTTATGTACTCAAATTTATCTTTAATGACTTCTGTTAGTGTTGACCTATTTAACAAGACACTCACTACCTACTGCAATAGAATTTTAAGCAAGACTCATTTGAATTTACTTGAGACAGTTATTTATTAATAGCAGAGAATAGTAATGCCACAGGTACATATAGTATTGTCATTCAAGATAATGTCTTTTTCTTGACGTAGATCAAGCTTCTGAAATTCAGGTGACAATGATGCTCACTGAAAGTTGTAAGCTGCGAGGCCTTCACCACAGGTGAGAGGAAGAGCCACCAGCACTTGTTAAGCATGGTGGCATTGCATTTCACGTCTTCATTTTAAGAACATTGGGATGTGTTCTGAATTGCATAGTGTCTTTTTGGATAGTTTTTTTTTTCCTGAGTATAAAAGGGAAATGCATGCTCATAGCATAAAACTTAAAAATGCAGCAGTTTATACAAGAGCATGTAAGCCGATAATCATAGCTAAGCATTGGAGAGCTTATACATATTTATGTGCATATTTCCCTTTAAAAATAGAATAATGGTAATACATGTGCTAAAAAACTTGTTATGAAATTTTTGGACCTAGAGAATGCTAAAGCCAAGAATAATAAACACGAAAAGACTGCCTCCTAAATTCATTGTTAGTTATTAACATTTTGCCGTTTTTATTTGCATGTGTACATGTAAGTGTGATAGATATTTATGAGTACAGAAGTATTTTAAAGTAAATTGGACATCTTAACACTTTTGATTCATTTAAAAGAATATTTTTCTATATAATCATATACTGTTGTTATCCTTAGCAAGGGTTAACATGCTTCTTGGTATAACAAAACAATATCTAACTTTTCATGTCACTCACTATAAATTCATGTCCACATTTAAAAAGGCTACTTATTTAACACTCTTTGTAATACTTTAAGCAATAAAACAAAATTTAAAAAATAAAAAATAAAAATAAAAAGGCAACTTAGTGTACTACCACATTTTATTTAACCAATCTCTTGTTAGGTAATAGTATGATTTTTGTTGTTGTTATTAATCCTCACCCGAGGATATTTTTCCATTGATTTTTAGGGGGAGTAGAGGCGAGAGGGAAAGACAGAGAGAAACATAGATGTGAGAGAAACACATCGATTGGTTGCCTCCTGCAAGAGCCTTGACCAGGGCCTGGGCCAGGGAGGAGCCTGCAATCAAGGTATGTGTCCTTGACTGGAACTGAACCCGGGACCCTTTGGTCTGCAGGTCAATGCTCTATCTACTGAGCCAAACTGGCTAGGTCATTCATAGTATGATTTTTAAAAAGATACTTGTAGTTCTATATGAAGAGCTTTTAAAAAATATATTTTATTGATTTTTAGAGAGAGGGAAAGAGAAAGAAAAACATTGGGATGAGAGTAGAACATGACCAGCTGCCTCCTGAATGCCCCCTGCTGGGATCAAACCTGAAATCTGGGCCCTGATTGGGAATCAAACTAGCAACCTTTTGGTGCATGGAATGACACCCCGCCAACTGAGCCACACTGGCCAGGGCTAATGAGCTTTTTTAAAAGCTTGATATTAGTCCTCTTCATAGAGCTATAACGAAAAGCTTTTACCTTCTGAGCCAACACAGTAGCCGTTGGTGTGAATGAATCAAAATTACACTTTTTTTGGTCAGATCAGCAAAAAGTGTTTTTTTGGGGGGTGCCACAGAATTTTATTAATTTATGTGTGCCATGAGATGAAAAGGGTGAGCATCACTGACTTCCAGCTCTGACTCTGCAAGGACACTCAGCAAGACTGAGAGCGGGATGCAGTTCTCGCCTAAGTTCCCACAGAATCCACCCTTCTCCCATCATGTTCTTCTCTACAGCACCTGCTTCTGCTCTCATCCACTCTTCTTAGATCCCAGACCTTCCTCCTTGTCCTCCTTTACTTTATGAAATGGGTGGAATGAAGAACAGCCATTTGTATCTTGAAATATTTTCATGCCACTTGTTACCTTTCTCAGAGGAGATTTTAATCCTCTGATGATAGAAAAATGATGTGATCTCCTCTAGCAAACTTGCTGTGCCTGGATAAATGCCTTAAACTCTGCTCAGGGAATTTCAGTCACGAGGAAAGGAGCAGAGGAATAATTTTGGGGGAGGCGGTGGTAAAGAGATTGGGCACCTCTTCACTTCCCCCCTGAAGTGCTCACTTAATCCTGAGGGCAAACTTGCTGTAGTCACTTCAGTGTGCGTGGGACTTCCAGGAGTTTTCATCTCCCCTGGGCTCCCTTTTATTCCCCTGGGAGGGAATGTCCGGGGAAAGTGTAAGGGTTTTGGAATCAGATAAAGATTTGCTTTTTATTCTTTGTGTACTTGCTTTTTGACCTTGACAGATTACCTAACCTCTCCCTTCACTTCTGCCTGTGAAGTGGGACTCCTTGTCACTGCCACTCTCAGGCTGCAGTGCAAGCAGAATCTGAGTCCACCTTTCCCCCAGCTCCTCGAGCCAGTGCTTCCCTGCTGGGAACTCCTGCACACACAAGGGGAGCCCACAGCTTTCATGTGCACACTGATGGTCAGGCCACAATGTGATGGTGGGTTTAAAAGAGATACACGTAAGCTCATTTGAGACAGGAAATGCAGAAAAGCAAGTTAGAACTGATCCAGAGTCCCACAATTCAAATCAACAACTCCTAAGTCCTGGCATCTTTCTGTGCAGTTTTGTACCTCCCCCGCCATGACTGTGATTATCCTGCAAACAGGTGACTTTTGTGTCTTGCTTTCCTACGAGATCAGCTTTTACTCATGCTCTCGTAACAGCTCTTGCTGACCATTTTCTTGGCTCCTGTTGTTTGGGTGTGCTCTCCTTTACTTTTTGGACATTCAAATTGTTTGCAGCTTCCTGCAATTAATAGTAATTGTCCTTGCTCTTGTAGCTTTTTTCCTTATTAAACATGTTTGGGAGCAGATTATGTTAAGTTAAGGAACAGGAATGTTTTTAAAGCTATATTATTTCTGTTTATCAACTACTTATTAAATGCTTGCTTTCTGTGATATAAAATATGAGGCAGTAGGTGTAAAAATAAGAGTCTGTGTTAGTTTTTTCCTTCAAGGAGTTTTCAGCTTAATGGGGAGGATAAGGTAATTATATAAGAAGTCACATAACTGTGGGAAAAATGAACAGTTATTTCCAGATACCAATTAGGCAATAGGGTGAAATGTATTTATTGTGCCATAGAAATTAAAAAAGGAATAAGTTGTTTACCACATGCTTACATTTGCACGTTACAGCAACGTCTTATGGTTGGTGGGATTCCTCTGTTAGAGATATGGAAACTTAAGGCCAAAAGAGAGGGTCACACAGACAGTTAATGGTAAATTATAGATTTGGAAATTGGGTTCTAAATACCATTCGATGAGCTAAGACCATCTTGGCTTTTGCAAGAATTTCAGCCTCTGAAAGGCCTCCTTGATTGTCATATTCTTGTCCACCATCTGCATCAGGGCCTTTTTAAAGTGTGACGATGGACTGAATTGGATATTATCAGAAAATGCTCATAGTCAAACATTTGCCTCTAATTATCCTTACGAGTAAAGATTGAGTGTGGCCAGATGTGTTTTCAGAAAATCTAGTCCACAGGAAGCAGCTTTGAGTTCATCACTGTCCCCATCACGAGAGTGCATCTCTGAGAAATGTTAAAGTCTAGTTTAAAGAAGCATTTGTAATTTTATGTTTTTAATGGTAATCATGTTGCTAAGTACATATGTTAGAGATAATTCTTATTTTATTTTAGGTTTTTTATTTTATTTTATTGCTTTTTATTACAAATTAGCCCCTCAAGTTTTAAGTTTCACTTGTACTTTCCCTGATTTCTGATTATTTTATAGAAATCTTCTTCCTATTACCCATGTGTGTATAGAAGAAGGAGAAAAGCCCATGGTGATATTGCCTTACATGAATTGGGGGAATCTAAAATTGTTTTTACGGCAGTGCAAATTAGTAGAGGCCAATAATCCTCAGGTGAGAAAATTTGCCAACTACCGGTTATTTACCAGTAGTTTCTGATATTGTCTTTGAAAGCAAATGTTTACATTCTTAACTATGCTCTGTGTGAAGGCCTGCAAAAAAAAAACCACCCTCAAAGTGAATCAGGAGATGTCCATAACCTGTTGGTCTGGAGGAAGATTGCTTTATGATTCCTGCCTAAAGGCGTACCCTTTGCTGATGCTGAAGTTTTTCCTTGTATACCCATTGTGTGTTTATTTAGAATCACCTCAGAATCTCTGTAACACCCTCTCAGTTATTTCTCTGATAACTCTTGAAGGTACTTGAACTAGGTCTCCCTTCTAAGTGTGGAAATAGGCCTATTTAGTCCATATTCAGAGCCATCAGTCCATACTGTACCAAAAGCTGGTGATGACTGGAGGGTGTATTTTTAAAAAATATATATTTTATTGATTTTTCACAGAGAGGAAGGGAGAGAGATAGAGAGCCAGAAACATCGATGAGAGAGAAACATTGATCAGCTGCCTCCTGCACACCCCCCACTGGGGATGTGCCCACAACCAAGGTACATGCTCTTGACCGGAATCGAACCTGGGACCTTTCAGTCCGCAGACCTTAGCCAAACCGGTTAGGGCTAGAGAATGTATTTTTAATATGCTCAGCTGTAAGATGTTAGTCATCTAAGCATTTCTTTCTCTGCACTGCTTGTGCCGTAGCTGTGAAGCATTAGTCAGATGGCAAACACATCGTGATGGTAGTGGTGCTAAAACCTACCATCACATAGGTGTTTGCTGGCACTGTATCTTGTAGCCCCATTAAGTTTGTTTCAAGATGTATAATAATGTACTTACTACGGTTGCCAGGAGGACATGGGTTCAGAGGCTGCACTGAGTATTTGGCTTAATATGTTTGACATGCTTTGTAAACAGGATTAAAGCTAGTTCCTAACCAGTGGTTGGAGGCTGAAGCTCCAGCATCACTTGGGGAGGAATGTCATTCCTTTGCCCACAGTACTGGCATCCTGGTTCCAGGGAGCACACCAGCATAGAGAGAGCTGTAGGCTTACAGTCGTTTGAAAATGGTCCCTAGGGGATAATCTCCTACTAAAAACTGTTTGAGAAGAAAAGAACTGGTTATCCTATATAATAAAAGATAATCATGCAAATTAACCATCCCTCCGCTATGCTCAAGCCATGCCCACAAGCCAATCTGGAGTGAGTATGCAAATTAATCCAACTAAGGTGGTGGCAGCCAGGGAGCTGCAGCGAGTAGGAGGTTTGAGTTGCCCTTGGCGATGGAGGAAGCCAAGCTTCCTGCCTGCCTTGGCCGGCACTCAAGGCTACAAAGTTTCAATTATAGAAGATAAATAAAACCCAGAAAAAAAAGAGAGGCTGGAAGCTTGGGTTGCGGGGTGGGGGGCGGGGGGCATAGCCAGCCTGAAAACAGCCCTCACCCCCTCACCAAGGCTGGCCAGGCATCCCAGTAGGACCCCCACCTTGATCCAGGACACCTTTCAGGGCAATCCAGCTGGCCCCCACCCATGCACCAGGCCTCTATATAGTAAAAGGATAATATGCAAATTGACCTTAACAGAAGAACAACTGGGAATGATTGGTCACTATGACATATGCTGACCACCAGGGGGCAGACGCTCAGCACAGGAGCTTCCCCCTCTAGTCAGTGGTCTCCCACAAGGGGAGCTCTGTTCAGCCTCAAGCCAGGCTGATGGCTGCCAGCACAGCGGTGGTGGTGGGAGCCTCTCCTGCCTCAGCAGTGCTAAGGATGTCCGACTGCAGCTTAGGCCTGCTCCCTGCTGGCAAGTGGTCAACCCCAAGGGCTCCCAGGCTGCCAGAGGGATGTCTGACTGCCAGCTTAGACCTGATCCCCTCAGGGAGTGGGCCTAATCCAGCAGATGGACATCCCCCAAGGGGTCCCAGACTGTGAAAGGGCACAGGCCGGGCTGAGGGACAACCCCCCCCTCCCCCCCAGTGCACAAATTTTTGTGCACTGGGCCTCTAGTTGAGTAATAAACATCTGCAATGTTACCTTGTGTGTTCATCATTGAGCAGACACTTATGAGCAGCTAGCTGCTCTGTGTGCTGGATGCTGGGGAGATAGACCTAACAGATGAGAGAAGGAAATGATAAATTACTTTACAAAGTAAGGACTATAGTAGATAGAAGTACAAGGAATATATTCTTAGTCAAAAAGTAGCTTAAAAAAAAAACAGTGAGTAAGTATTAAAAGTATTTTGGGATAGAGTGGAGTTATGAAATAAAATAAGCAGCTGCCATCATAATTTTTGTGCTAACTACAAACATTGTCATTTTCTGTACCCACAGGCAATTTCTCAGCAAGACCTGGTACACATGGCTATTCAGATTGCCTGCGGAATGAGCTATCTGGCCAGAAGGGAGGTCATCCACAAAGACCTGGCTGCTAGGAACTGTGTGTAGGTGCCACAGGCTCATCACTGTCATCCGATGTTTAGTGTTCCTTGGATTTGGGAATTATGTTGTATTTAAGAGTATCTGTGACCTATATTTTTAAAAGACTCTGATTGCATTTGATGTTTGTATCTTTACTTTTCAGCATTGATGACACACTTCAAGTTAAGATCACAGACAATGCCCTCTCCAGAGACTTGTTCCCCATGGACTACCACTGTCTGGGGGACAATGAAAACAGGCCAGTTCGGTGGATGGCTCTGGAAAGTCTGGTTAATAATGAGTTCTCCAGCGCTAGTGATGTGGTAAGTGCTGGGGTCTGGTTTTCAACAAAATGGAAATGAGGCTTTCTGTTTTAAAATAGTAATAATAATAATTACCATTGTTATTATTATTATTGTTATTATTATTATTATTGAAATCTAGTAACTTTTCCCTGAAATTTCTCATTGAGAAAGCAAGTGCAGTTAGCTCAGTCAGCCAGTTCATGGAGAAAAGCTGTGATCTAAACCATGGCCCATCGTTGTGTGGCATCTCACCATAACCCGATGAGGACCACTGTTAACACTATGGGGTAGGTAACTACTGTTATCTCAGTGTTAAAGGTGACACCATTGAGGCTTAGAGAGGTTACAATATTTGATTATTTTTATTTTCTTATTGAAGTCTCAGAATGGCCAAGTGGTTCCAAGATCACAAAAATTTACTGTTTTCTTTTTAAAAATGACCTCTTCTACATATTACAACCCATGTAATTTATAATTCCTCAGATGTCACTCTTTCTCTCTGTCAGCTTCTTGGTGGTCTGCCCACTTGAGCAGATCACATAGTGGGATTCTTTATACTTAGTGATGTTCAGTTTCAGAAGTCACATATACTTACCGGTATTTTGCAGGCATTTTTAAGTTCTGCCACTTTTTAGTCTGTTTTGAGAGATGAATTTATTTTCCTGTCTCTTACTGGACTTTATTGTAGTAAATATTCAGAGGTTAGCTTAAACTTCAGATAAGGTAGGTGTAAGTACAGGGGGCTATGGAAACATATTCTTGGTCACAAAGTAGCTTTTTAAAACATTCAGAGTGTAGGTATAAAGAAGTATTTGGGATAGAATGGGATTGTGGAATAAAATAAACAGTTGTGCCCGGCTGGTGTGGCTCAGTAGTTGAATAGTCGGCCCATGAACCAGGGTCAGTGTTCGATTCCTGGTCAGCATGCTTGGGTTGGGGGTTTGATCCCCTGGAGTGTGCAGGAGATAGCTGATCAAAGATTCTATCTCATCATTGTTTCTCTCTCTACCTCTCCCTTCCCTAAAATCAATAAAAACATACTTTAAAAAAGAAGCAATTGCCATCATAATTTTTGTGCTAACTGCAACACTGAATGATCAGTGGTATTTGTTAGTGTTACCTGTAAAATCTTAACAGAATAATATGCTTCAAAGTTACTGTAAAAAATGGGCTTGCTATATTATTATATATTGTGTCTCATTTATTTATAGTATTGAGTTATCCTTTTACTTCTACTGTTAAGTGTGTGTGCTGTAAAGTTACTCTTTTAACACACTCTTTCCCTCAGTGGGTTAGCGTCCTGTGGTCGCTGTAACAAATTACAACCTTGGTGGTTCGCAATAACAGAGATTTATTTTCGGAGTTGAGTTCTGGAAGCCAAGTGTGTGACATCCAGATGCAGGCAGGGCTGTGCTTCCTCCAGAGGCAAACCTTCCTCACATCTCCCAGCTTCAGGGAGCGGTTGCCCTGTCCTGGATTGGGGCTGCCTCCCCATGCTGCATGGTCGGATCACTTTCTCCTCCCTGTGTGTCTGCCTCTCAAAACTCTCTCTGCCTCTCATAATGATGGATATGATTGTATTTAGGACCCAGCTACATAAGCTAGGATAAGCTTCTATTCTTAAGGTCTTTAACTTAATCACTTTTTTTTTGCCACATAAGGTAATATTTACAAGTCTCAGGGGTTTACATGCCGACTTATCTTTGGGGCCATCTTTCAAT
Organism: Murina feae; assembly: GCA_004026665.1. NCBI lineage: Eukaryota > Metazoa > Chordata > Mammalia > Chiroptera > Vespertilionidae > Murina > Murina feae. Next base: position 40,393 of record PVJC01000222.1, read on the forward strand.
GTACTACATTCAGTAATTGAAATTAAGACTTCCGTACTGAAAACCTGATATTTTAATTGAAAATCCTTGACATCAGAATGATTTGATAAGGGGAGAAACCCTCTCTTGTTAATTAAAATCTAATTACCATTTTTTCTTTTTCAGAAGTAAGGTTAGCTATTTGATTAGGGTGCTTTTTTATATACCAAGTGTCTTGATTAAATGTGTTCACTTGATGTGGGTGAACAATTTACTTACATTGTCTTTTGCCTTTTTTCTGTTAATTAAGGTCTTCTATTGTGCATATCTTCAAAAGACTTTGTTTTAACTTAATTTAAAATCATCCACTCTCAGGGGAAAAAAGCACAGTATATCTGATAACTTGTCATATGGGCAGAGTAAATATGAGTGATGATGAAGAAGGGAAAACCTTTAGGAGCAGCTGCACAAGTTCATAGTGGATAAAAGCTTGCTTCTCGTTGCCATAGCCATTCCCAGCCAGAGGCTTGGGTGGTGAAATACATCCAGTCTCTTAGATCTGAACCCTAAGGGTGCAGCTTGTATAGCAGTGGGGAAGCTAGTCCTCAACTGTTTTCTCAGAGCTTTCATCTATATCCTATCTGATAAAAGAGTAATATGCAAATTAGGTGTCACTCCATCACAAAGATGGCCGCCCCCATAGCCACAAGATGGTGGCGCCCAGTCCCGCTCAGCCCCGCCACTGAAGTGGTCAGGCCTGTTAGCCAGGCAGGTGGTGAGGGAGGTGGGGGCCCCGAGGGGCGGAACAGGCGATCAGAGGGGGCTGGGGTACCCTGCCCAGGCCAGAGGCCTTCGCCAGAGGCCTCAGGCATGGGCAAGGGCGGAGCCGGTGATTGGAGGGGTATGAGGGTGCCTTACCCAGGCATAAGGTCTGGGCCAGAGGCCTCAGGCCTGGGCAGGGGCAAAGCTAGAGATCGCAGGGGCCTGGGCTCCACAGAGCCAGCAATCGGAGGGGCAGGGGCGGAGCCTGCAATCGCAGGGGTCTGGGCATGGGTGGAGGTGGCAAAGCAGGGGTCTGGGGGTCCCCTGCCCAGGCTGCAGCCTTGGCCAGAGCTGCAAGGGCAAGGGCAGAGCTGGCGATGGCAGAGGGCAGGATCAGAGCCAGTGATTGCAGACACCTGGGCTCTGTTAAGCCAGCAATTGGAGGGGCTTGGGGGTCTTCTGCCCAGGCCTGGGCAGGGGCAGAGCCAGTGATTGCAGGGGTCTGGGGGGCCCCTGCCCAGGCCTGCATCCTTGGCTAGAGGTTACAGGCCTGGGCAGGGGTGGAGCCGGTGATTGAAGTGAACTACAGAGGAAACACCTTTTCCTACCACTCATTAGCTCTCTGTATGTCACTGGTAATATTCTTAGTAACTTGAGTAATAAGAATCCAAAAAGGCGATCTAGGGTTTTTCCACCACACTCCTAGAGAAAAAAAAATGAAGGTCCACTGCTGGAAGGCTAAGAAATGTCATATCCTGCCCTAGCTGGTTTGGCTCAGTGCATAATGCCTCAGCCTGCTGACTGCAGGGTCTGGGTTCAATTCTGACCAAGGGCATGTACCTAGGTTGCAGGCTCCTCCCTGGCCGGGGCCCAGGCCAGGGCTCATGCAGGAGGCAACCAATCAAAATGTTCCCCTCACTTTGATGTTTCTCTCTATTTTTCTCTTCTCTTTCACATTCTTTAAAAATCAATGCAAACATATCCTCAGGTGAGGATTAAAAAAAAAGAAAGAAATGTCATATCCTATGAAAGACACATCTTGAAAATGCCTAAAGAAAGTTGTCATTTTTTTCATGGTGAAGGGACTGGAGTCTGTGTGGATGAAAACACCTTGGTGGCTGCAGTGACTGGCAGTGGCTGTAGCAGTGGGGTGATGGGGCTGGTGGCTTCCCCTGATTAGCCTGGTCACCTCCCACAAAGAGAGGCCAGACTGTGGCTTAGGCCCTCTCCCCAAGGGGAGCAGGGAGCGTGCCTAAGCCGTCAGTAGGACACCTCCTGAGGGCTCCCAATATGTGAGAGGAGGCAGGCTGGGCTGAGCCCCCCCCCTCCTCACCCACGCACAAATTTCATGCACCGGGCTCCTAGTGTATATATATAAAAGCCCGATATGCAAAGTGCTCCCTCAGGAGTTCAACCTACTGGAATTCAATTGCTCGCTATGACATGTGCTGACCACCAGGGGGCCACAAGGAATGAAGGAAGGCCCTAGCTGACAGCCAGCAGCCGCTAGGGACCCTACCTGTGCATAAATTTTGTGCACTGAGCCTCTAGTAATAGAATAAAACTTCTCTAACATTGTCAAGAAGTTACAGTTTCAAGTAAAACAGTACAAATATGCAAAGCATCTAAACCTGGAACCTTTCTTTAGTGGGGAGAATTGCTTTTTTCTTTTTGATTTTTCTCAAATAATATAGAAAGAGAAAACAGAATTGGAGTTTAGGGCAGCACACAGCTGCTGTTTTTGAATGACATACTGTTTGATAGGATGCTTGTTTTAGGGTTACCAAATTTTTAGTCAGGAGTTCTGACTCGTAACTGTAATTCTTCACTAATTTCTACATTAAGCAAAGCTTTGTTTATAGGATGTGGGAGAAAATGGGTTTGACTTTGGTTTTAAAACATAGTATTTTTGTTTTTTTAAATATATTTTTATTGATTTTAGAGAGGGAGGGAGAGGGAGAGAGAGATACATGGATGAGAGAGAATCATTGGTGGGCTGCCTCCTGCACGCGCCCTACTGGAGATCAAGCCCAAAACCCAGGTTTGGGAACCCTCCCAAATACTAGTATCTTTTGCCTTGGATAACTGAGGTTCAAAGGAAGAGGAATACCCTTCTGCTTCCTAAAACTATAATGTGATCGTTAGTGTAAAAATCTGCTTTTCAATTTTATAGGATTGAATATTTTTTGAATTCTTATATCAGCCACATCAATGATAATAAAAATTACTTGATAAAAAGGAAAGATAATTCATCACCCAAATGCAATAGGTACTGCTCTTAATGAAGAGATTAAATATAAAGCTGTGTGGCCTGACTGGTGTGGCTCAGTGGTTGAGTGCCAGCCCACGGTTTGATTCCCAGTCAGGATACATGCCTGGGTTGCAGGCTTGATCCCCTATAGAGGGTATGCAGAGGCAGCCAATCAATGATTCTCTCATCATTGATGTTTCTGTCTCTCTGTTCCTCTCCCTTACTCTCTGAAATCATTAAAAACACACACCATGATTTAAAAAAGAAAAATGTGAAACAAATAAAACAAACAATCCCACAGATACAGAGAACAAACTGATGGTTCCCGGAGGGAAAGGTAAGTGGGAGGATTAACAGAAAAGGGGAAGGTAATTAAGTACAAAATTCCAGTTATAAATGTTTGGGAGTGTAATATACAGCATAGGGAATAGTTATTAATAATATTGTAATAACAGCAAAGTTAGTAATATTGTAATAACTTTGTAAGGGACAGATGGTTACTACACTTATTGTGGATCACTTCATAGATATATAAATACTGCATCACTGTATTATACACCGGAAACTAATATAATATTGTAAACTGTGATTCAAAATATATTTTAAAAATAATAGTACAAATCAGAAAAAATGTATAGGTATAATCATTATGCTTTTTTCTTTATGGATGGGGTTGGGAGTTTAAAAGCTACACCTAATTTTCTGCTTTTGGGCTGAAAAACATCATGCAGATTCATATGCAAAACAAGTAATATAACCTCACTCCCACCAGAGTCTCTACACATGTAAAATACATATTTTAGATATAAATGTAACAACTAATTATATTACTGCCTTGGAGGGGACATTTTCCTTGTCCTTTCAACATTTTTGTATTTTTTTATAGTTAAAAACTCTACATGATTTTTTTTAGGAATATACTAATGTTTTCCGTCATATAAATAATACGTTGTATCTCTGGGTTATGTTTTCACAATTTTTAATGGAAAGATTCTATAATTCAGTATGTCAAGATTCTTATAAAGTTAATATTGGCTTTTAACTGTTGAACTTAGGAAATGCGCACAACTAGATTTGACTAGTTATCAATCTTCAAACGTTATTTTAAGATATGATGTCATCATGGGCATTCTTAAGAATTTCTGGATATTGTTTTCATCAGATGTGAATTCTGTCATAGACTTTTTTGGTGACTTTCTTTTCCTTTATTTGAAAATAATTTTTTGATTTATATCTTCTTTGAATTATTTAGCTAATTATAGTAGCTAACAATTCTGTTAAAAGACTATCTTTTATTAAGAGACTAAATGCAGTCAAGAATGCACAATTAAAAGTTTCATTCTTTTGGTTTTCTTGTCTTTATGGTATTACATTATGTTTACAAAGCATTTTCTTGGGATAAACAAGTCAAGGAAATGGTTTTAATGCTAATCACATCAGTGTGGTTCATGGCCACAGGAGATCCTTTAAGATATTTGAACAGTTTTTAGGGTGCAGGGCGTTTATACTGTTTCTTTTGTAAACATGAAGCATTACCTGGAAGAGGGAGATCTGTGAAGTTATCTGGGTAGAATCTTTATAGCAGAGTGCTGCTTATTACTCAGAAGCACTGCCCAGTCCCTTGGAAACTCATTGCCATGTCCTGAGCATACCTGAGCAGGAGAAACTCAACTCATAACTTACCCCTAAGGATTGGTCTTTTGACCAGAACTACTCTAGTATCAACGACAGAACTGTACTTTTCAGAGAATCCTTTTCCCCTCCCCTCACCATTATCTCCACTATACCCTTCTCCACCTCCTCACCCCACGCAGTCACCACACTATTATCCGCGTCCGTGAGCTCTTTCTCTTTTTTTTCCCTCAGTACCTCTAGAAAACTTTTTGTTTTATGTTTTATCTTCATTATTAATTTTAGACTAATGCTGAGTGAGATGCCTAATATGTATTTGCTGCCATTATGGTTATAGATTTTATACATCAACAATCTTAGACTTACTGTTTAAATATGAAATTCAGGTTAAGAGGAATAGATATAAGACATTAAGGAAAAGCTAAAGAGGTGATAGTATCATTCAAACACTAGGAAATAAAGATTTGAAGTTTAAAATTAAAATATTTAGTTTTATTTAAAAGTATTACTTTATTAACCCTAATATTTCCAGGGAATGAGGAATAAATGGGTTTACTTTAAGAACAGTTAATGTATTTTTAGAGGTGACTAGTTGCTGTTTTTTGATTGAGTAATTGCCTTGATGTATTTCCTGTGTTTGGCTCTCCCTAAGAATAGATATTTTCCTTAAGAGATCTTGTTAGCATTCCTGCCCTGCCCTCTTTATGTAACATTCCCTTCAGATAGCCCCCGTGCTCTGGTGGAGCAGTGTCTAAGCATCTGGCACAGTGGAGGAACATGCCATGAATAGCAGAAACGTATGACGGCCTGGTAGGCATCCAGTGTTGGCTCTTCTGTCTTCCCTAATCACAGAGCCTAGGACAGATTTACAGCCTAAGGAGTGTCTTTTCAGTCACGTGTAATACTATGCCTAAAGATAGCTGATTTTTGAAGTTGTGTTAGCAACACGTACTGAATGTGATGCAATCAATGCATTTTATATAGTCATTGTACATCTGGGTATATTTGTTTAGCTGGAATAAAAAAATATTAGCCACAGTGATAAAATCTGGAGGAGTATTAAGAGTTTTAGTTAATAGTTAACGTTGAAGAATTATTAAAAGGACCCAATCCCTTCAAGGGTTACTTGTATAAATTTATTGGTCTTAAAGTTTAAGTAGTAAAACTTTTTTAGAGTAACATAATCCTGTAGGTGTATATTTCAGTTACAGTTATTGAAAAGGCCTAGAAAATGTGCCTGAAAAATTAAAATTCACAGAATAATAAAATCTTTAAAAAATGGATATTTAGAAGGGATATATACTAATAAAGCCTGTATCTTGTGCACAGTGGAGTGTCAGTTTTGAAAACTTGTGAAAATTGCTTAATGTCAATAAGTCTAGTAAACTCAGTCTTCACTGCTAGGAATATTTCTCCATGAAGGTTTGATCTTCAAAGTGAAGGCTTAAAGATCCAAACTCCTTCCCCTGTATTTTTAGAGCCTCTGTTCCTTAATCTTATTGTCCTTATCCTTTTTTAGCTTCATAAATCCCCTGTACATTTCCTGATATTCTGCATTTCAGCAAATCTGGAATTCCTGCTGGTTCCAAACATACCAAGGCCTTTTATGACCTTTTTTTTCCTTTTCTTTAATCCTCACCTGAGAATGTTTTTCATTGATTTTAGAGAGAGAAATATCAGTTAGTTGCCTCTTGTACTATCAGTTAGTTGCCTCTTATACTCTCCCCAACCAGAGATCAGACCTGCAACCTTTTGGTGCATGGGACCATGCTCCAGCCACGGAGCGAGGCCCTTTACGACCTTCGATTTTGTCTTTTTTTGATTCCCCAGATAATTTTGTACTTACCTAACACCACCTATCCCATGCTGCCTTATGTATTTATGGACAAGTCCTTCTTCCCAGAATGGGTAATGGGAACACTGCCTTATTTATTTCCCCTTAGCAGATGTGCCATAGTTACAGAATTGAAGTTGACATCCATATGTATGCCTTTGGGGTCATTTATTTTAAGAACAGTCTCAGCCAGCAATTCTGATCTGATCTTTGGAGAGCTCTGTACTTGACTGTGTAAAAGAGTCCTGAGTGGCCTTACTCTGGCCTCTTCTCTCTATTTCCATATTGAATCCTCACATTTCTCCTTGTCCCACTCGCACAGACTTCCCATCAGATATTCCATTTGTTCTCTTGATCACAGTTATTATCTGAGTAAATGATTTATTAATTCACCTTTGTGGCTGGAACTATTAGATCTGTTGCATAAATGTCTATTTGCCTTTTTACTCAGGGCCCATGTTTCTGGAAACTTGAGTGCAATCTTTGATTTGTACTTTTATTTAGTTCTGCTATTGCAATAAATCCTAAGCCACTGTGAAGATGCAACATAACTGAAGACAATGGGTAGAATATCTGGTTTGGGGGAACATGGTTAATTTGATATGGGGCATGTTGAGTTAAGAATGTGAGTCAGGAATTCTGTAAAGGCATAGAAGCAGGATGTTAGAAACTGGACGGATGTTAACTTCCTAAAAGTGGTGATTGAATGAACAAGAGCATTTGACCCCAGAGGTAGTGAATATTTAGAGAGAAGAAAGCCAAGGGGATAGGGAATGTTTATTTTTAATTAGTGAGAAAAGAAATAAAATGGAGAGATAGGATGAGAATCTAGAGAATGCTGTGTCATAGAAGCCAGAGAAGAAAATAGTTTCAAGGAGAATCTAGTCTGTAAACACATTTGCAGTGGTCAGAAAGAATGAGGAAATCACTTGGGGCAGGGAGGTAAAGAAAGAGGCTTTTGAACAAGCAACTATAGTAAATCATTAAAGATAGATATGATATTTGACACTGTGGAAGGTGAAAACACGGCGGCAATAAATATTATTACACTTTGAAGTTCAGCTGTGAAGAGAAATGGAAAGATTATAGCTTGATGGGATGGCAGGATCAAGAGAGGCTCTATTTTGTTATTTTTTGTGAGTTGTTTTTTTTTTATTGTGTTGGATTGTTTGGTTTGTTTTTAGGCCAGGGCAGCAATCGGGAGAAAGGTTGGAAACGTGGTTATTGGAGGGGAAGTCTAAGAGATGATGGGTGAATGTGCCCAGGAGTCCAGGTAAAGACACAATCTTGGCACAGGAAGAAGTCCACCTCCCTTCTGAGATGGGAGTAAAGCAAGAGATAGGAGAGAGAAGATACAGAAAATTCCTGAAGAAGGATCTCTTATTGAGCTGATGGACAGTTTCAGTTTGCTGAATATATGTGTAATTGAGGTCCCCAAAGACATGAGTAGAGGGTCGGATGGATAGAAAGAATAATGAAGAAGTAACCACTGAAATATTTCCAAATTTGGAGAAAAATATAAACCCATAGATCTAAGGATTTAGCAAACCCCAAACACAGGAAACCTGAAGAAACTAAACCACAGCACATAGTCAGATTGCTCAAAACTAGTGATAAAGAGAAAATATTAAAAGCAGCCAGAAAAACAACAATACATATTAATATGTTTAACAAAGGAATCAAGGAAAGGATGGCAGCAAATACCTCATTGGAAGCCATGTAAGAGGGAAAACAGTGAAGCAACGTTTTTAAAGCACTGTAAGAAAAAGCTATGAACATAGAGTTCTATTTCTAGGAAAAGTATCTTTTCTTTGTTTCTTTTTTTTTTTATCTTTATTGTTCAGATTATTACAGTTGTTCCTCTCCCCCCCCCCAATAGAGCTCCTCCTCCCAGTTCCCACCCGACCCTCTGCCCTTATCCCCCCCTGCCCACTGTCCTCATCCATAGGTGTACGATTTTTGTCCAGTCTCTTCTCGCACCACCAACACCCCTTTCCCCCTGAGAATTGTCACTCCCCTCCCTTTCTATGCCTCTGATTCTATTCTATTCCCCAGTTTATTCTGTTCATCAGATTTTTTATTCACTTGATTTTTACGTTCTCTTGTTGATAGATATGTATTTGTTGTTCATAATTTTTATCTTTACTTTTTCTTTTTCTTCCTCTTCTTAAAGTTACCTTCCAACATTTCATATAATGCTGGTTTGGTGGTGATAAACTCCTTTAGCTTTTTCTTATCTATGAAGCTCTTTATCTGACCTTCAATTCTGAATGATAGCTTTGCTGGGTAAAGTAATCTTGGTTGTAGGTTCTTGCTATTCATCACTTTGAATATTTCTTGCCACTTCTTTCTGGCCTGCAAAGTTTCTGTTGAGAAATCAGCTGACAGTCATATGGGTGCTCCCTTATAGGTAACTAACTGCTTTTCTCTTGCTGCTTTTAAGATTCTCTTTGTCTTTTGCCCTTGGCATTTTAATTATGATGTGTCTTGGTGTGGTCCTCCTTGGATTCCTTTTATTTGGAGTTCTCTGCATTTCCTGGACTTGTAAGTCTTAGGAAAAGTATCTTTCAAAAATGAAGGAGAAATAAAGACTTTTTCAGAACAAAATAGCTAAAAAATTCATCACCAGCAAACCCACACTACAGGAAATGTTGAAGGAAATCCTTTAGGAACCAGTGATACCATGTGGAAATGTGAATCTATACAAAGGAACAAAAGGCACCAGAAATGGTAGTAACTGCATAGGTAATACATAAGATTTTTTCTTACTATTTGTATCTCTTTAAAAGATAATTGAAAACATTTCCAAGCCCTCTCAGTAAGTGATCAAATAGTAAGTTGAATGACAGTGTCAACCAACTATATCTAATTAACAATTATAAAACACTTTATTCCAACAGCAGCAGAATGCATATTCTTTTCAAGAGCACATGGAATGTTTACTAAGCTAGACCATATTCTGGGCCATAAAACAAGTCAATAAATTCAAAAAGATTTAATTCATAAAAAGTAGGGTTTTGTGAATACAATATAATTAATTTAAAAATAAAAAATAGGAATCTAGGAAATTACCCAAATATTTAGAAACTAAATAATATACTGGATAACTCATGTGTCAAATAAAAAAGAAAAAGGGAAATTATAAAGTATTTAGACTTGAATTAAACACATTTCAAAAATTTGGGAATATATACTAATAAACATCAATATTAGAAAATAAGAAAAGTCTCAAATTAGTGATCTTAGTTTTCACCTTAAGAATATAGAAAAGGACAAATTAAAAACCAAGTAAGTAGGTAAAGGGAAATAATAAAGATTTAACAGAAGACAGTGAAATGCAAAACAGAAGAGAAAATCAGTGAAACCAACTCTTTGAGTATGTCATTAACAGTAAATCTCTTTCCAGACTAAGAAAAAAAAGGAAGTTGCAAATTAACAATATAATGAATAAGAGGTAATATTATAGATTCTCATAGGTATTCAGTAGTAAAATATTAAGAACAACTTTTTCAATAAATTTAGACACGGACAGATTCTTTGAGAGATAAGGACTTTCAAAGCTCACTCAGGGAGTAGATAATTAGAATAGCCCTCCATACCCATTAATAAATTGAGTCTTTAATTAAAAGCCTGTCCTAAAAGAAAACTCCAGGTCCATAGTGAATTCTAGGGCACTGTTGAGTACCTCAAAACATTCCAGGAAGAAATAATACATATTCTATATAATTTTCAGAAAATTGAGGGAAGAATACTTTCTAATTCATCCTATATAAGGTTAGCATTACCTAAAACAATACCAGACAAAGATGAGAAGACAACGATAGCTCATTATTCCTCCTGATCCTAAATTCAAAAAGTTTAACCTAAAGTTTAGTAAACAGAATTCAAAAATATATTTTAAAAATAATATGACCACATAGGCTTTATCCCAAGAATACAAGTTTGTTTTACCATTTGAAAATTAAACAGGGCAATTTTCTATATTAACATACTAAAAAAGAAAAGCCAGATGATCATCTCAACAGATGCAGAAAAGCATTAGAAGACAATTCAAAATTAATTCCTAATAAAAATTGCTAGCAGTCTAGAAATAGAAGAGAACTCCCTCCATCTGATGAAGGGCATCTACAAAAACCAAAATCTATAACTAACATCATACTGCTGAAAGATGATCTTTATCTAATAACAGGGATGAGAGGGATACCTACTCTCATTACTTCTTTTCAGTATTGTACTTGAGGTTTCAGCCAGCACACTAAACTAAGAAGAGGAAATAAAAGGCAATAAAAGATTGGACAGTATAAAGTACTATTTGTGGTTATGACCATCTATGAAGAAAATCCAGTGAGATAGACAAAATAGCTACTAGAACTAAGATGGGTTTATAAAGATTTCAGGATACAAGATCAATGCACAATAATTCATTGGATTACTGTACACTAATAATGAAAAATCAGAAATCGAAAGTTTTTTTAAAACATAAAAAGCATCAAAAATATGAAATTCTTAGGAATATTTACTGGTTCTTCACAAAACATGTGAAGACCTATATAAAGAAAGTTATAAAACATCCTTATGAGAAATTAAAGACCTGTATAAGTGTAAAAGTATACCATGTTTACTGGTTTGAAAACTCAATGTTAAGATATTTGTTCTCTCCAAGTTTACATAAAGATTTAACATAGTCCCAAAGAAACTCTCTGCAAGCTTTTTAATTTTTTGGTAGAATTTGGCAGGTTGATTCTGAAATTCATGTGAATATGCATAGGACCTAGGGTAGCCACTACAGCTTTGAAAAGAGAACAGAATTGGAGGTCTGATTTCAAATTATAGTAACCAAGACAATCTGGTATTAGCCTTAAGGTAGACAGATCAGTGGAACAAAATAGAATATCTAAAAGTTGACCCACATAATGTGTACGGTCAACTAATTTGCAACCAAAGTGCAAAGGCAATTCAGTAGAGGGAGAATTTTCTGTTAAACACACAGTCCTGGAGCAATGGGTGTCTAAGTACAGAGAAGTGAACTTGGATCCATACCTGCCGCATACACAAAATTAACTCAATAGACTATAGACCAAATTTAAAATCTAAAACTATAATGTCTGGGAAAGTACATAGAAGAAAATCTTGGGACTTTGTGTTAAAGATTTCATAAGATAAGACACCAAGATCTATAAAAGAACAATTTAGACTTCATAAAAATATAAAATTTCTGCTGTTGAAATACAGTGTTAAGAGAATGAAAAGACAAGTCATATGGAGAAAATATTTGCAACACATATCTGATAAAGGACATATATGCAGAATATATAAAAGTACTCTCAAAAACGTAATAATAAAAAAGCAACTCAAGACAAAAATGGGCAAATATATGAAGAGACACTTCACCAGCAAAGATATATGAATGGCAAATAATCACATGAAAATAGGGTCAACATCTTTAGTCATCAGGAAAGTGCAAAGTGGAACCACAATAAAATACCATTACACACCCATCAGTATGATTAAAATGGACAAGACTACGTGTTTACAAGGATATGGAGAAACTATAGCTCCTACACTGCTGGTGGAGATCTAATATGTACATTCACTTGGGAAAGCATTTTGGCAGTTTCTTAAAAAGCTAAACATACATGTACCATATCACTCATTTTGCTGGTGGATAAATGAAAGCATATGTCCTTACAAATACTTACACAAATGTTCATAGCAGCTTTATTTTTAGAAGCTGAACCTGGGAATAATCCAGGTGTCCATCAACAGGTACATGGATAAACAAATCACTATATTCATACAATGGACTATTTATTCAACCACGAAAAAGGATGAACTGTTGAAACGTGCTGCCCCAGGGATAAGACTCAGAATCCTTATTCTGAGTGAAAGAAGCTCAGCAAAAAAGAAAAAAGTGTATAGTTTAAATAATTCCATTTATATATAATTTTAGAAAATACAAACTAATCTATAATGACAGAAAGCAGGTGGTTACATAGGAGTGGAAGAGAAAGGATTAGAGCAGGAAGAATCTTTTGGAGGTTATGGAGGTGTTTATTTACTTGATGTGGCAGTGGCTTATCGATATATACATAGGTCAGAACTTATCAAATCGAACACTTTATGTGCAGGTCATTGTATGCCGGCCATACTACAAAAAAATGAAAACTGTCTTTACTATCTGACCACCTCTGCTAACACATCTAAGACGAGTACCTGAATTTGCTGGATCCTAAGACACAGCTAGGATTCTTGTTAAAAATACTGTGTTCCAGGCCTCGGAACTTTCAAGATTAGACTGGGAAGTCTGTACTTTAAACAAACAACTTAGATAATTCTTCTTGTTAGTCAGGCTTGGAAAGCACTTGGCCCAGATTAAATTAATTGCACTTTGGTAAGTAAAACCTATTTCCACTTCCCCTGATAAAGGGATGTTAGGTAACTAGTATTAACAGAAAGGCCTACCCATAGGACACTTAATTACACTCTTATTGTGGTCAGATGGAATAATCAAGAATTTGACAACATTTTTTTCTCATCCATGTGGTATACTGAGGTCAGCCTTGCATTTTAAGTTCTTGAAGTAACTGCATGGAAATCTCTTAGTAGCCCCAGCATTAGTTAACATGACATAATAGAGTAAAAACAATTTTATTTATATAGTTTTTGACAAGTCACATCAGAATACATTGTTAGTTGAAAAGAATGCTTTATATCCTATATATTAAAAATCTATAAAATAACATAAGTTGTGAGGAGAGGAATAAAATGAATAGAATTTGTTATTCTCCAAGCATTCCTTAAGTGGACATAGTGTTACCGAACTCAAAAGGTTCAGGGCTGTTGCAAGGTAGTTTTATTTTCTTTCAGCAAGTGAAAAGGGTGGGACTCGTAGCCATAGCTCTGCCTCTCTGCAGGGAGGCTCAGGCATTGCTTATATACACTGTGTGGTCAAATACATGTTGATTTCTTCATTGTAATTGGCTTTCCTTATCTGGTTGAGTTCCTGTCAGCTCATTCTGTGTACAGCTGCATCTGCAAAATACTCAACCACATTTTAACATTTAGTAAGAATAGCACTGAGTAAGAATGGCCCAGACCTTGAGACCCTTCTAACAGTAGCCACAGCCTTTTATAAAACTTTGGGAAAAACAACTTGACCTTCTTATCACTCCCTTTCCAATGACGTCAAACAAAAGGAAATTATAGAGTAAGTCTGTCTGAGTTTTAAATGATTCAGTTATCAGAAGACTTTCAGAGAACAAGTTTTCCACAAATCATCCTTGTGCTATTGGTCTTGATTTTTTTTTTTTTTTTTTTGAAGGGTTGGTGAGCCAACATGTAATTAATCACTTGTTGGCTTTTAAGGAAATGAAACCGCAGTGCACCCTTTGGCTTTATTGTCCTTTTTTGGCATTTATTAGCATTGCAATTTTTTATATGAGAACCTTGGGCGAGTGCTCAGCGATAATAATGTGACAAAACAATGCAAAAGAAGTAATTTTAAAAGTCAGTTTCTACTCATTGAACTGTTGTGGCACCTGTGCACACTCCAGGTCTCAGATACCACTGACATGACTGTGAAAGTCCCTTACAGTCCGAAGTTGTTAGAATGTTCCTCCCTTGTCAGGATGGAGCTGTTCCCGTGTACTAAGTGGCAGTATCCATTTGTTTTCACTTCCCGCTGTTTCTTCCTCCAAAATCTGGTTTGGATTGATTATCCTTCCCCACAGCTGCTCCAGGGGTGGGAAAGCCCTTCTAACCCGTTTCCCTTCTTTGGGTTCCATTCTGTGTAGTGAACTACCATTTCGATGGAAATTGGACACAATTTTAAAAATTAAGCATCATTTGTACTAATCAGTGTCAATACTAAAAGTTCATAGAGGGGAGGTATTAGACAAATATTTGTATGTAAGCATGCAGCTTCCTTTAACGCTTATTAACTTGACAACATTTTTTCATTTTTAAGTGGAATAGAACGTTCCCCTTAAACCAGTAGGCTCTGCTTCTATGGAGATTTAAAATGTATACATCCATCTCCATCAATTTCCTGTTGTCCCACTCCAAGCATTCCTTAAGTGGACAGAGTGTTACCGAACTCAAAGGGTTCAGGGCTGTTGCAAGGTAGTTTTATTTTCTTTCCACCACCACCTAAAAGCACAGACCTCAAGGTTGGGCATTGCTGCTCCCAAATGGTCACTGTTAATGAAAAAGATACTACATTCCAAAAGGCTGAACGCTTTGGTTTTGGTATTTCTTGTAATGCTGGCTTCAAAATGGGTTGAGAAGCATTCCCTCCTTCTGGAAGAGTTAGTGTAGGGTAGTGTTGTGGATTGAATTGTGTGCCCCCCCCACACACACACACACAAAATAGGTACAGTACCTCAGAATGTGGCTTTATTTGGGAATAGGGTCATTGCAATAAAATGTTAAGATGAAGTCATATTCATTTAGGATGGACTATTTAATCCAATATGACTAATCTAATAAAAGAGTAATATGCAAATTAACCATCACTCTGAGACATCTAAGCCATGCCCACCAGCCAAGCCACGTCCATCAGAGCTGCTATATGCACATTAACCCAGCCAAGGTGTCAGCCGGCAGTCATGGAGCTAGAGCAAACAGGAGGCTTCCCGTTGTACCAGCGATGGAGTTGAAACTGCCTGCCTAGACTGGCCCGGCCTCTGCTCAAGGCAACAATGTTTCAATTATAGAAGCCACAAAGCTAAAGCAAACAGGAGGCTTCATTGCCTGACTAGGGCTTCACTCAAGGCAACAAAGTTTCAATTATAGAAGATAAATAAACCCTAGAAACCTGATTCCAGCCAGCGTTGCTGGGACAGTGGGTCAATGGAAGCTGTGAGCAGCCTGAAAACGGCCCTCAAACCCTCACCCAGGCTGGCCACACCTCCATGGGGTGAGGGTACTCACTGGGGGGCTTGGCCAGCCTGCAAACAGCCATCAGCCCCTCACCCAGTCTGGCCAGGCACGCCAGCAGGTGGACATCCCCCGACTGTGAGAGGGCATAGGCCGGGTTGAGGGACACCCCCCACCCCCGCCCCCGAGTGCACAAATTTTTGTGCACCAGGCCCTTAGTATCCTTATAAGAAGAGACACCATAATATTCGAGGGAAGAATGTCATTTGAGAACAGGCACAGATTGAAATGTTTCAGCTGCATTTCACCAAAGATTGCCCGCAAACCACCAGAACTAGGAACAGGCCAGAAAGCATTCTCCCCACAGGCTTCAGCGGGGGCGTAGCCCTGCTGACACCTTTGTGCTGGATTTTTAGCCTGCAGAGCTGTGAGAAAGTAAATTCTGTCAAGCCACCCAGATTATGCCACTTTGTTATGGCAGCTCTAAGAAACTAAACAAGTTGGATAGAATTCACCCAGTGAAACTGTTTGGATACGTAGTTTTTTGGGTGTGGAAAGATTTTTAATTTTGAACTCTTTAATAGGTATAGGGCTATAAGTATTTTCAAGTTGTTTTTATGTCTATTTGGGTAATTTGTGTATTTCAAGGAATTTGTTCATCTAACATTACATTTATTGGCATAAAACTGAGTTCATAGTATTTTTTTATGTCTATAGAATCTGTAATGATATTCCCTCTTTCATTCCTGAAATGTTAATCTGTGTCTTTCTTTCTTTGATCAGTCTACTTTAGTGTTTCTCAACTGTGGGGGTGGAGGGCAATTTACCGTACCCCACACCCCCAACACACAGCTAGGGGACCTTCGGCAATGTCTGGAGGAATTTTTAGTTATCACAACTTGGGGTGCTGTGCAATATCCTCCAAAGCACAAAACCTCTCGCAGCAAAAAATTCCCCACCCCACGGTATGAGGGGTGCTGAGGTCGGGAAACCTGTTATAGGGTTTACAGTATAGACCTGCTTTCAAATAATACTCTGCCACTTCATGTTTAATATAAGCAGCTTGCAGTGAAGTAGTTCCACTCACCCCGTCCATGCTAAGTGCTATCATGGGCATGCGTTGTACTTCTCTAGGTATTATAAACCACACGATGCAGTGTTGCTGTTGTTGCTGTAAACAATTCAGTGAGGACATTTTCACAAGAGAAAAATACCTAGTTGTTACTCGTGTGTTTTCAGCCCTCTCTCCATTCTTCGTGTGGGTCCACGTTTCCACCTAGGGTTCCTTCTTTCTACAAGTGAAGAGCTGCTCTCCTGGGTCTTGCAGTGCAGGCCCACTGGTGACATTCACTCAGCTTTTGTTTGTCTGAAAAACTGTAGTTTGCTTTCATTTTTAAAGTATATTTTGATTTGGTATGGTATTCTTCAGTAGCAGTTTTTTAAAATATTCTGTAAGATATCGTTCCATTGTGTTTTTTTTTGTTTAAAAAGATTATGAAAAGAAAAAAAGCTTTTATTCTTTAGAGGCCCCGGTGCACGAAATTTGTGCATGGGGCAGGGTCCCTCAGCTGGGCCTGCATCCTCTCCAGTCCGGGATCCCTCAGGGGATGTCCGGTTTAGGCCCTGTGGAATAGGGGCTAAACTGGCAGTCAGACATCCCTCACGCAATCCAAGACCACTGGCTCCTAACCACTTGCCTGCCTACCTGCCTGATCACCCCCTAACTGCTCCCCTCCCTGCCAGCCTGGTTGCTCCCTAACTGGCCCCCAAATCCCCTAACTGCCTCCTCCTTGGCTCCCGCCTCTGTGGCTTTGTCCAGAAGGAGGTCCGGAAGACGTCCAGTCTAATTAGCATATTACTTTTATTAGTATTGACCGAAGGCTTTTTTTAAAAAACCTTTATATTTTAGGGAGTATTTCAAGAGTATGTTATTGAAAAAATAGTAACATAAAATTTAATGCACTGTGCTCAGATTTTATAAACAGACTTGTTTTTGTCTTGTGTTTGTTTTCCTTTTCTCTTTTTCCATTTTTTTCCTCCTTAAGGCAAATTATTTCTCAGCCTCAGTTTCCTCACCTGCAAAATCAGGCTGCTAATGATTCTCACCGGTTTGTTGTGAAACTTAAGTGAGATACAGAATATGTAATTTCTAGAACTTGAAAGGACATAAACATGATACCAGGGTACACAGGTGTCCTCCTTTGTGCCTCCTTTCTGACCTTGGGGCTCACAGGTGGCAGCAGATCAGTGGGAGCCCCACTGTGTGTCCTTCCCATCCACATGGCAGCAGCTCTGTGTAGACACCTTGCCTGCCCTTCTCATGCTCCCGGGAGCCATGAGGTAGCCAGGGTGGACCAGGAATGAGCACTGTGGCCTCTGCTTTGGTATTCTACTCCTGTCAGTAGTTCACAGGTTACTTTTAAGTAAATGTGATCTTTTACTCAAGCAAGGTTGGGAGATACCTTCTCAGGATACTTTCACCTGTTACTTTAAATTATGTGAATGGTAAAAAACCCATGGCATTCTATATTTTACATATCTTGCTTATTTCACTGATTCAGGATGCTCTTCCCTCCAGTTATATAGAGAGTTCTCTCATTTCCGCGTCCAGCGCAGCTAGAGAGCAGTTCGGTTCCTGAGTAAGGGCAGCTGGGGATTGAGAAAATGTAAGAAAAAAAGACAGACACAGAGATGGAAGGAAAAAGCTGGGACCGGGTGGGACTGCTGCCCTCTTCTGATGGAGAGACAGGAACCCAGCATCGATACAGCGTGTTTATTTTATACTAGAGCCCCGGTGCACGAAATTCATGCACGGAGTGGAAGTGGGGGGTGGGGGTGGTGTCCCTGAGCCCAACCTGCACCCTTTCCAATCTGAGATCCTTTTCACAATCCAGTACTGCTGGGTCCCAACCTCTCGCCTGCCAATTGCCCCTAACCACTCCCCTGCCAGCCTGATAAACACCTAACTGCTCCTGTGCTGGCCTGGTGGCCCCTAACTGCCCTCCCCCTGCCAGGATGGTCCCCCCCCCCAATTGTCCTCCCCTGCAGGCCTGGGTCCCCCACAGCTGCCCTCCCCTGCAGGTGTGGGTCCCTCTCAGCTGCCCTCCCCTGCAGGCCTGGGTCCTCCACAACTGCCCTCCTCTGCCACCCTGGTCCCCTTCAACTGCCCTCCTCTGCCAGCCTGGTCCCCCCGAACTGTCCTCCCCTGCAGGTCTGGGTCCCACCGCTCCAACTGCCCTCCCCTGCAGGCCTGGATCCCTTCCAACTGCCCTCCCCTGCAGGCCTGGGTCCCCCCCAACTGTCCTCCTCTGCCAGCCTTGTCCCCCCCAACTGTCCTCCCCTGTAGGCCTGGGTCCCCACCAACTGTCGTCCCCTGCAGGACTGGGTCCCTCCCAACTGCCCTCCCCTGCAGGCCTGGGCCTCTCCCAACTACCCTCCCTTGCTGGCCATCTTGTGGTGGCCATCTCTGACCACATGGGGGAAGCCATCTTGTGATGGTCAATTTGCATATTACTCTTTTATTAGATAGGATCCCAAATACCAGGAAGTTTCACCAAAGGTCAAGACAAAGGAGCCATATTCATTCCTGGTTCTTGGCTGGATTTACATAATAAAATCCACTCCCCAGTACCTGAGCAAAAAAGGTCAAGCTGAGAACACTTCTGTCTTTTTGGCAAGCTATGTTTCTAGGATGTGGCTTTGCCTACTCCCTGGATTCAGCTGACAATTTATTAAAGAAATGCCCATGTGCCTTCCCAGGGGCTCTCTACACAGTTAAACTAAAGTTATATTCATTTTCCACTTCTCAATTATAGATTGAAACTACAATATTTAAAGTAACAAAGTTTCATATTAGGAAAACGTATAATCAACAGTTTTGGGTTGTGGGCTTATAATCAACAGTAAAAACAGTTTTTTCAAATGCATCTAATTAATTTAGAATATCCATTAATGGTACATTAAAGGATGGATGCACTAAAATGCTTTTTTTTTTTTTTTTTTTAATCCCAGCAAGATAAACTAACTGGGTATTGTAGATAATATTTTACTTTCCCTAAGAGTTGGTGAATCTGCTGTTTGGGGTTCGTACCTGGCCACAGGCAGCAGCACTCTGACAACTGTTCTAAATACTCCTCCTGTGCTTTCCTTCTCAGTGGGCCTTTGGAGTGACGCTGTGGGAGCTCATGACTCTGGGCCAGACGCCCTATGTGGACATCGACCCCTTTGAGATGGCCGCATACCTGAAAGATGGTTACCGAATAGCCCAGCCTATCAACTGTCCTGATGAACTGTAAGTTTTTCTGTGCTTGCAGACATGGGTTTCATTCTTTTCACGATGTTGGGATAAAAAAAGCAGCAGGTGTCCAGAGGCTTCCCTTTGAGAATAATGACTCTTCAGACGTAAGTTAGACTCTTCCAGAGAACCACCGAGTCAGCCAGACTCATCCACTCTTTAACGCATTTAACATTAGGACTTTTTACATCTTATGTTTGTAGCACTTAATCCATCCAAGAGACTAATTTACGTAGTGAGAAAATGCTGAACATTATGTGGGTTACTCTATGCAGAGTGAAGGATGACTTTTACTTATACTAGTAGAGTCTTTAGGACACATCCATATATACAAAAGGCTAATATGCTAAATGTCCGACCATCCGACTGGTCACTGTGACATGCACTGACCACTAGGGGGCAGACCTCAATGCAGGAGCTGCTGTGACATGCACTGGCCATTTATAGAGAAATGGTACCATGGACCTGGCACCCACAAAGCAACACTTGGCTTCCCCCAGGTGGGACCCAGGCCCCGCCACCACCCTGAAGCGACAGCCCACCAAATTGCAGTCCCATGGCGCAAAGTGCGGCTCACAACCCAGTCCAGCCCGGAAACGGTTGCTGTGGGCTCTGGGTAATGATGTCACGTAGCAACACCCGGCTTCCTCTCCCTAGCCATGATTAGTCTCCTTGCAGTTTTCTTCAGCCCAGGAACATGACTTGCTTTATAGCCAGGTGGAAACATTTCACACTGTAACCAAATGTCTATGAAGCGTTTTCC
Organism: Murina feae; assembly: GCA_004026665.1. Taxonomy (NCBI): domain Eukaryota; kingdom Metazoa; phylum Chordata; class Mammalia; order Chiroptera; family Vespertilionidae; genus Murina; species Murina feae. The sequence continues at coordinate 60,764 of PVJC01000222.1, forward strand.
CATCTTCATCTCACGAAAGTCCTGGAATAGGTAGATAGGAGACTTGGTAGAATCCTATTTTCCTTTCATTAGCCAGAAAACAGAGATTTAGAAAGCTTAGAAACTTGACCCGACTGAAAAGAACCTGACTTCAGGTTTTCTCATGGCACAGAATATGATCAAACACTGCTGCAGTTAAATATTTTACCTTTTGTTCTCCCTGCATGATCTACAATAATAATCTGCTTTATGTTGATATTTATTGCTGTGTTGCTGACAATTACCTGAAAGAGAAATTGGGGTGCTTCACTGGGCTGGGAAAAGTTTAGCTAAATCAGAAAGCAGGTCTAATTAAACAAGTTGATTCTGTTTATATAAAAGGCTAGGTTAACTCACACATGCACGATACATGTAAAGCTCTTGCTGGCACCAATTACTCGTGTGTTTTGATCTGTCACTGTTGATCATGAATTTGGTTCACACTTCTATTATAAAGAAAGGACGAATAGAGATATTAAAATATTTCTTCTAATTAATTTCCTTTCAATGTGCATGAATTTGTGCACTGGGCCACTAGTGTAGTTATAAAAAGGCTTTCTCACTGTCATCTTGCCATGCCAGTTGGTGTCAATCTATATATATATAAAAGCCTAAGTGACTGTGCAACCGGTAGCTATGATGTGCACTGACCACCACAGGGCAGACGCTCAATGCACATGCATGGAAACATGAAACGAACTGATGAATCTCAGAGGGAAGTGGGCAGGGAGGAGGGTGGAAAGAGGTTAACCAAAGATTTTATATGCATACTAGAGGCCCAGTGCACGGATTTGTGCACCAGTGGGGTCTCTCAGCCTGGCCTGCGGGGATCGGGCCAATACCAGCAGTCCAACATCCCCTGAGGGATCCCACCAATGCACGAATCCGTGCACTGGGCCTCTAGTTGATGTATAAAGATGTTTTGAGCTGGCAAGTGAAATAATTCCTATTTCCTGCTTTCATCACATAGCTCAGCTTCCCCGTAATGGGACTCGGTCAGGGGTGATTGAGTGCAGGGTTGAATGTCATCTCGTGCTAGAATCCTCTGAGGTTTCTACACCATGTCAGGTGACAGCATTTGCCCTGATTTTTCTGAAGACCCAAGGTTCTTAGAGCTTAATTAAAGCTTCCTCTTCCTCCAGGTTCTTTCTCTCAGAACACACATACAGGATGACACAGGTATTTACATGAAATCTCTGTATTTGCTGATATATTTTGGTATGCTCTCATGAAGAATTGAAATCCACATATAAAATTCACATAACTCCTTTTAGCTTCTTTTCATTTTAGAGTTCCCAACAGGTAGTAATGGTGATTGATTTTTAAAATGTCATCCTCCCCATGCCCATGTGTGGACAGAAAACATAACTGGAATCAAATCTACTAAAAAGTTCAGAATTCTGCATCGTTACTGTACCATCTCTCTCACTCTGCAGATTTGCTGTGATGGCTTGTTGCTGGGCCTTGGATCCGGAGGAAAGGCCCAAGTTCCAGCAGCTGGTCCAGTGTCTCACGGAGTTCCACGCAGCCCTGGGGGCCTATGTTTGACTGTCACATCCCACAGCATCCAGGCGGAAGGTGCCCGCCGGGCTCACTGGGAGCCAGCCATGGACGCTCCACCCATCCCGCGACGCCAGCAGAAGCACATTCGTCTTCCCGAACACTGTGCCTTAGAAATGCGTTAGACTCCGAACTTTTAAAGACAGACTTAATGATGGGGAATCTTTTCTAGATATCACTTTTATTAGGTTGAACTGAAAAGGTTTTGTAAATTTTTTGGCCAAAAATTTTTAAAACATAGTTACTTTGGACTAGGGGTACCTTCTTACAAAATAAATAAACAGTTTTTAAAATTGTTTAAACACTTGGAATAGCCATTTTAGTGCCAACTGCTTTTTTTTTTTTTACTTCATCAAGGTAAAATGTAGGTGATTCACCTTTAAAGTTTTTAAAATATTTATCACTGGTCTTGGGAATGGTTTGTCTTCGAGATGAAGTACTTTTTCTTAGGAAAAGAAAAACAGCATACAAAGATGTCTGGTTTGCCTTGTACAAGAAAAGGCAATATTGGAGGAGGAAAACTGAAAAGCTAGAATAAAAAAAGAAAAAAATACTTATTAGGAATGGAAACTGCCCTTTTGTGGAAAATTGTTTTTTATTTTTTTAATGAAAAGGAGTTCTGTGTGTTTTTTTTTTAATTTTTGAGGAAGTAGAGGTTGAGTTCATTGAAACATCATAAATTTGGCAGATATTAGCTTTTCCAGGAGCCAGAAGTGGGTTTGAGGCAAGTCAGTAGTAAAGAATGGTGATTTTATTTATTTTCACTCTCTGGGAAAGTTGATAATACAATTTCAGAGAGTGACGTCATGTTTCTAAGGTCAGGAATCCCTTTATAGCACCTAGATTAGTGCTATGCACAGAGTGGGTGCTCAAGTTGTGAGTTAAATGTAAACTGGTAAATTTTGTGCTTCAAGGCTGACAAGTATAAAATTGTTTTTTAAAACACTTGAAAAATTAAAGGATTTGTTTTCTATTATGTCAGTATTGAAAATATTGTTCCTAATCCATGATTGGTTTGAACATGCAGCAGGTAGATAAGATGTTGTATTTCATGGGTGTTTTGCTAAGGCTCCCAGCCCCCGATACAATTACAGCTAACTCTACTCAGCCTCCAGGTTCCAATAAAAAGTTGGAATTATGATTACAAAGAAGTGTCACAACACTGACACTTTTCTCCAGAACCTTTAAATTAGGGGTGTGTGTGTATTGGTGCTTGGTTATAGTTGGCCTAATGCATAGTTGAATGGGCCTCGTAGATGGTTAGGCCTGAAGGTGCCTCCCACTACTCCCGTTCTCATAGGTATACAAGGGGGAATGCATAGCAGTCGGAGACCTTTGCTGTTGTTAAAGAAGCTTTATGAATCAGCAGCACATCTGGAAAAATAACTCACACAGTACATCCTCTGTCACCAACAGGCCAAGAGCATGGTTTTTCTATGTACGATTTATTAACACTGGTCTTTGGTTTTATGAAGTACTCAACACAACGCCCAGAATGGCCAGTTTTAAAAAAACTCTTTGAACTCTTTGTAAGTTATAGATGTTTTCATTCACAACCTGCAATCTTAGAAGGCATCCAATCAACACATTGTTTAGCACTAGCTATGGTATTATGCACAATGCTGGCTTCCCTTCCAACATTCAGAGCATTCTTTTTTGTGTGTTCAGGTTAGTGCACTGTTTAGAAATCACAGTTCTATGTACAAGGTCAGCTCAAAAGAAAAAGTACTGACATCTGACTTCTATCCCAAGTTAGCGAGTAGTAAGAGGAGCTATCCATTAGCTGGGCTGGTGGTGCCTTTAACCTTATGAATTTGATTGTAAGCTGTTGTATGCATGTATATTTGTTTCATAGTAGGTGGTTTAAGAATTTAAATAGATTTTTCAACCTACTTGGAGTCATTGCCATAGGATGAAAAGAGCAGTTAGATTTTCCCCACTGGTCTTCCAGTTGTTTTGGCCTAGATTATGAATATCACTGAGCAGACTTTGCAGAAAACGATATTTTTATAGGAAAGAAACAAATTGACAAAGCACTGACGTGATATTATAAGCTGGCTCTAGTCATCCCTCTGTCCTTTCTTGTAACACCGCTGTTATAAGAATATTTTATTTGTAGAAGCAAGAAGGATTGACTATTTATTTAGTATATATGTATTGAGTGCCCACTGTATATTTGGCTCTAAGATATGCAGGGAACAAGACAGATGAGGTTCTGCCCTTTCTAGGGCTTAGATACTGGTTAGGAGAAGCAGATAATAAACTCATGATTTTGGTAGGTGCTATGAAAATAAAGTAGAGTGGTATTATAACTTTAGATGTAATATTTAGCCAGGCTTCTCTGAGCAGGTGGCATTTGAGTTGAGATCTGAATGCCAAGAAGACAGTATTGAGAAGGGACATAATTGCAGAGAATTTAAAGCAGGAACGAGTGGGCCTCCAAGCTCAGCCCTTCCTGTTTATCCTCCAGCGGTTGCTGCTGGAAGAAGAGAACAGAGATCAGTGTGGGCAGACTGTAGTCAGGGAAGGGCGGGTTCTGCATGAATTCTGGGTGACACACATGGGCAGCAGGACCTTACAAGCTACTGAGCACATTTATATTTTATTCATATACAATGGAATTTTAAGGATTTTTTTTCAGTAAGGGATTTACTTACATGAGCTGATTTATCATTTTAAAAAAGGTTATGCCAATTCTTTTGTGAAGATTGCATTGTAGGAAGGCAAAGATGAAAGTCATGAGACTTTTAGGAAACAAAGTGCAGTGGTTTGGGAGATTGGGAGGACAGATTGGAAATATGTTTTGAAGGTAACATTCAAGGTGGAGTGGAGAAGGAAAGAGAGTGATCGGGATGGCTAATTTGTTTGGGGCTTGAGCATCTGACTGTATGGCTAAACTATATAATGAGCTGGAAAAAACCCTAGGAGGAACAGGACTTTGCCGTGGCAGGGGGATCAGTAACTTGTTGTAGGCTGTGTTTGGGTTGCCAAATGGTCATCTGAATGGAGTAGATACATGAGAGTATAGCTCAGGGAAGAGGTCTCATTGAACATGTAAGTGGAAGAATGTAATATAGATGATCTTTAAAAGCCATGGCACTGGATGAACTTGCTTCAGGCAGTGGTGTAGATGGAGAGGAGGTCCTAGCCTGAGTCTAAGCACACTGGTATTTAATGATCTGAGAAGAAGCCACTGCTGTTGGAAAAAGCAACAACAAAAACAGGAAAATGAGGTATCGTGGAAACCCAGGGAAGAAAATGTTTCCGATGGAGAGAGAATCTTCTGTGGGACTTGGCGTTTGGAGGACACAAGTATTGACAAAACCAGCAGGGATCAGAGCAAGTTGAAGTGTGAACATGTGGGAAAGGGGAGATTCTTCTGTAGTCAGAGCTACTGGGAAATGAAGTGGTAACTAGGGAAGGTCTAAGAAGTGCTCTGGGTGTGTGTGTGTGTGTGTGTGTGTGTGTGTGTGTGTGTGTGTTTGGTGGGAGTGGGGGAGAGGAGGAGAGCATGTTTGTTTTCCCGGTGAAGATACGGGTACCAGAGAATATCTTTCACAGGCTAATGGGAATGGTCCAGTAGAGGGGGAAAAACCCCTGTGGAGTATGGGACATGCCTCTTGCCTTTTGGTCCACAGACATGAAAGCCTCTGCCCTCCACCTCCCAGTCCCTTCGGTTGTGGTAAAGGTTATGGTTTTAATGGGGAAATAATGTGAGGATGAGAAGAGGCGGTAAACAAAACTTGAAACATTTCCACTGAATGACATTCTGTTGAGTTGACTAACCTAGAACCTCAGACCCATCACAGCGTCTTGCTAGCTGCCATCTTTTTCTGTTGCCTCTGTAACTGCTAACTGCTCTTGGCCCTTAACTCATCCAGCCAACCTCTGCCAGAGTAACGCTTCCCACACTCCCACACTCAAGCAGTTTACAGAGCCACAGGGTGGGGATGAGAACTAGGTGCAATCTCTGCAGTTCCCTTCCTTCTCCACCTGCTGGCTCACTCCTGCTGTTCCACCTGTTCCTTCTTTTGCATGTGCTGCTGCTCTTAGAATGCCAGGCTTCGGGTTAGATTGCCCGGCTCCAGGAGGCTCCTCTGACACCTACCCCCCCACCCTCCCACGGCACGGCAGGAGCTTTTCAGCCTCTTCCATGGGTCTGCACGCCCACAAAGGTAAGATGAGGGCACATGTGGTTATTTTAACCACTTGGTTGTGCATTCTCTGAGGATAGAAACTTGTGTTTCCCTGAGATCTCAATCTCCATTGCTTAATTAGCACTTGACATATGGTAGGCTTGAATATTTAATGCATTGATGAGTAAAAATATCTGAATTTACATAAGAGAGCAATTAGAGAGGCTTAAAAGAAAAAAATATAATTTCTTTAAAGGGTTATCTCATATTTAAAGTATTGTGTTTTAACACCAGTAATATTTGTATTCAAGTTTGAAGAGTATTTTTTATGCAATATAAACCAAGAAGGCATGAAATAAAAAGAGACAGATTGGTGTGGAAGACCACATCCCACTGCAGTGCTGGCTTAAGCACCCCCTATCCTCATTTCCCAACACCCTTTTTACTTCATTTTTCTGCTTTTTCTTTGGTCACAGGAATACAGTAGGTCTCGGGCTATGTCGGAGATCTGTTCCTATGGTGTGAGGTAATGTGATGTTTGCCATAAGTCGGAACCCACCTACATAAGCACCTATGTCACTCACATGGAGCATATACACAACAGTACGTAATGAAGTGAAACTAAAAAAAATTTTAAAAGAAAGGTAATTCCTGACCTTTACTTTTGGTAAATAAATAACAAAAAACATAAAGCACATATGTACATACGTTGAAATGACGGAACTTTCATATATATATATATATGAACTTTCATATATATATATATATATATATATATATATATATATATATGCAACATAAGTATGAGACGATGTACGTCGAGTCTGACATAACCCGAGGACTGCCTGTAATTAAGCCTGATTGCAAATTCTGCTTCATGCTTCTCTACAAAGCCAACTTTATTTGGAGTTGTACGTGACGTAATTCATTGACTCTGAAGATTGTTTCCCAGGTGTTATTCTCCCATACCCCTCACTCATGCCAACCCCATACAATAAAAAGGAGGTGATATAATTTATGGGACTAAAAAAGAAAAATTTAAACAATTGCTTATTAATCATTTTTGTTTCTACATTCATTTTTGCCTTTAATATTTCAGGATAACATTGAACTTAATTTTCTGTATTTCTATACAGTTATCTTGTATAACTGTATTGAATCCAGTCACGTGCCACTTAACCGGCAGAATACCTTCTGGGAAAAGTGTCCTTCAGTGACTCCATTGTTGTGCAAATATTACACAACTGGCACGTAGGCTTGTTTACACCCGCATCACCACAAATACATGAGTAATGCGTTGAGCTGCATATGACCTTAAGCTGCTGTATTACTAGGAGTAGGAATTTTTCAGCTCCATTATAAACTTAGGGGACCATGTTGTATATGTGGTCTGTCATGGATAGAAATGTTATGCCACGCATGACTTCGTACACTTTATATGTAAGATTCAGTTTAGAATCTGTAGGTTCTGTTTTCTTTCTGAGAATGATGTTTTTTAAGTAATTCAGGCTAACCAGGCTTAGAGGGCTTAATAGAAGATGTCTCCTAACCCTTCAAAGAAAAGATGTCAATATTTATTTTTTAGCTCTGCCAGTGTGGGTCAGTGGTTAGAGTGTTGACTCACACACTGAAGCGTCTCAGGTTCAATTCTCAGTGTTTCTCTCACCTCCCTCCTTCCCCCCTTCCTCCCCGCCCCCCCCTTCCTTTCTCTCCCTCTTTTTCTCAAACAAGATACTCCAGAGACTGGTGAACTTGAGGAGGAATTGGTCATGGGCCCTGACAACAGAAAAGCACCAGCGTTATTTAATGTTCTGAATAAACTTCCTCTAATGCTGACTTTCCTCAGGACAGATGGGTTTGACTTGACCTTAATCTCTTCATCAGGAAGTGCGATGTCTTGATATTCCTGTAGTTTAAGTTTAGTGTTGGAATCTCTAGGCAGTGTCCCTCTGGCCTTTGCCCTTTTGTTTTTTTCTTTTTCTTCCCGAGAAAGAGCCACAGATGACTTAGCAGAAAGAAGGTCAGCTTTATTTGACCTGACAGACATTCTTGGTCAGCTAAGCAGACGCTTATCTTGTGTGAAGGGCTCCCCAGGGTCCTGCTTGCCCCTTCTGGGAAGGCAGGAAAGGGAAGCCCTGGCGCTGCTGGGCTTCATGGAAACCTGGTATTGCCTCCACCCAAGGGCCTTCCCCTGTCCCTGTCGTCCTCTGGCCACTGGGAACTTCTTCCCGTTCTTGAGCATCCCTTTATTGCCAGCCTCACCGTCTGGCTCATGTATTGCATGTCCCTCTTAAAGGAACCTCATCCCCTTTCCACAGGATGTGATATTCCAAGTTCATTTTAACAATATAATATGATTTAAAAGAGGCTCTTAAAATGTTTTTCCCCCTTCTAGCCACCTTAGCATAGCATTGCATTTTAGAGCTAAAAGGAGAGTAACCTAATACTTTCACCATTAAGGAAACTGAATTCAGTGTCACTTTCTAGACACAAGATGAAAAATAGGCTCTTTCTCTGTTAAGAAGGTAAGTGTTCCTTCCCAGGCAGAGGGATTAGTTATTGCCATGTGCTCCAAATAAATTAGTGCTCCAGAAGTGGACATTTTAATACTCAGCTGTCAAATTAGTGAACGTTGATTTTATTTTTTTAGATCTGTGGGGAGTTTGGTATTATTGGAGCTTAGTATTCAAGGCAGAGAGCGGCAAAAGATTCAGGAGGCAAATGGCAGATGTGTCGTGAAGGGCCTGACATACTCAGAAGTTGAGGCTGTTTTGTAGGTGATGGAGAATCAGTGGAGGGCTTCATCAGGCAGTGGTGTGGTCACACTTGTTACAGCAATGTTAGTGACAGGTGTCCATTGCCTACTGGATGCAAGGCATTGTACTACTTACTTTACCTGCGTTATCTCATTCAATCCTCACATGCCTGTTAGAAAGTATCGTCATCATCTTCGTTTTAAAGTAGAGGGAAGGGAGGCTGAGATAGGTTGCACAGGTAGTACATAGTGGAGCTGTGATTTTAATCCAGGGAATCTGTCCAGAGCACAGAGAAGACACCTTACCAACAGGACTGCAGGAGGGGTGGGATGGGGTGGGATGGGGTGGGAGACCCTACTTGGTAGTCTCAAAAATTTGTAGAAATATAAGGAGTTGGATAGTCCTCTGATTAACATCATAAGAGTTGGAAGCCTTTACTGGGGGGCAGTTTGCAAGGGAGCTGAAGATCAAACAAAAGTGGAACTGAGCTGAGGTTGGAGATAAGAAATGTATGGTGGTATTGTCCTGATTGGTTATGGCACTTTCTCCACAGATTTGACTACAATAGAATCTGTTACAACAAGAGTGGATTATATAAGATAAATGTTTATTTCTCTCTCACCTTATAGTCCAAGGCTGGTGGAGTAGCTCAATTTCCAGAACCATTCAGAGTCCTAGGTCCCTTCAGTCTTGTTCTGCCATTCCATAGACTATGCTAATATGGTTGCATGGCCAACGCTGGGGCTCTGAAAGGACGTAAGAGAAGTGGAAAGCAAATAATTTCCTTTTAGGTAAGAGAGAGAGAAGTTGTACACATCACTTCTGCTCATATTTCATTGGTGAGAACGTAGGCATTTAGCGCAAGGAAGTCTGGGAAATGGATCTAACTGGGCAGCCATGTTCCCAACTAAAACCCTATTACTATGGAAAAAGAGAATAGATTTGGGGGACCAGCAAGCAATCTGCCACAGAAGATGAAGGTAGGTTGGTGGATGAAAGGTTGAGTTTTTCTGGACTGTGTGAGGATAGCAGTGCAAGAGAGTTTAGGGTATTGGGATGTATGTAGTTCAGGGGGTCAGCTAAGAGCTCCAGCAAGGCAAGGTAGTTAGGCCAGGATATCGAGGGCCTTGGAAGCCTTGAGTCCAAGAGGTTGCAGAGTAGATGTGAGACTAAAAGAGGAAATGGTTGGGATAGGAATTAGTTCATGATTAGAGCAGGAGCTGAAGCTGGGTGTAGAGGTGGCTTAGTTCTGGGAGATAAGACCTGTGGTGGAGCCATGGGTGTAGGAGGTTGACATGGTGAGGTGGGGGTTTGCAGAGTTGAGGCAGTCACAGGGCATGTTTGGTGTACCCTGCACAGTGGTCAGACCTCCTATCTTGGCACTGAGTACCCCTCACCATCTGGCCCCTGGCTGTCTCACCTTCTCTCCTCCCTTCCTCGCTACCTAATACTAAATCAGTATTCATCCCCCCTTCCCATCAATCCAGATTACTCCCCTCACCTATAAAAACCACCCCACGTGTCATCTCTCCCAAAGTCCGTCCTTGATCCCTAGCCTCTTAAAGTCTCTCATTTCTGTTTGGATACCAGCTGCCTTCTTCCTTTGCTTGGTTATAGTTTGTAACTTAAGCTTACATCAGTTTGGCCTTTCTGACCTATTATATATACACTACATATCTACTACTAACAGGCAGTTTCTGTACTTATTTTTGATCAAATTTTTGAGACAATCTGATTGGCCCAGCTCATCTCTTCTTTTCACACCGGACCATAACTGTCCTGGATGTGAGCTACCATCAGCTGGTCAGGCATGTGCAGGGGAACAGAATGGGCAGATCAGGACACTAACCCAGCTGCTTGCCATGCTGGTTCAGTGCCGAGGCTGTGACCTATGAGGGCAGAGCCGTGGGAAGGAATACAACCCCATCATTGCTGATCTTCCTGCCAGGCCTTGAGTAGGGGAGGGGTTTTTAGGGAGATAAAAGTTGGCTGTTTCTCCTTATCATCAGGAACAATAAGTTTATACTGCCCCACAGGGATCTGGTCTTTGATCTGTTAATTCAACTAGAACAGCTAAGACATTCTGCCAGGCCCTGGTAATGGGAAGGCAAGGAGGCCTCCCTGTCCTCACAGTCGGAGGAGGGCAAAGGGGCACCTAGGACACATAAGCAGGAGTTAATGGTGAAATGTGTGTAGGAGGAAAGGCTCTGAAGCTGTGGATACCCCCCAGGTTCCAGCCCCAGAGAGCCTTCTTCAAGGGCCTTGTAAATCCCAAAAGTCCCATTTGGGGAGGGCATCTCCAAAGACACGAAGGAGCAGTGCCCCCGGCTCTAAGGAGGAGTGGCTCAAACCATTGCTCATGAGTGGCCATCACTTCTGTCCTTGAGTTTGGTTTTCTAATTGGCCCCAGTGCGATGAGGAGAAGCTGCATCTATGAACTTCAAGCCCCCCTTCCCCAATCCTTGCCCCTCTAAACCCAGGGGCCCAGACCATCCGGTCCCAGGGTGTGAGGGCCTCGTCCTCACAGTGAGGAAACCACTGTGGTATCAGCTGGAATCAGCCAGGCTGCTTTCCTCTGTTCCCCACCTTCCTATATTTATTAAAACTTTTACTTGTAAATCCAGCCCTTTCTTCCCAAGAATCTGTTTCTTGGAAAACAAATACTCCATTTCCCAGAGGTAAAAAATGAAAAATGCTCATTTTGTGGAAAGCTGCATCACGTAGGTCAAGGGGGATTTCTCTTCTCAGGATGGTGAGTCTGGCCAGGCCCCCAGGCAGGAGTTGGGAGAAGCTGAGGGGCAGGCTGGACCTCCCACCGCCTCCCTGGAGCTGGCTCAGAGACTCTGGCCCTGAGTCTTTGAGGGAAGTCCCTGCTGAGGCTGGACGTGAGGAGTGGCCCCTCTCACGCTCCCATCCAGTCATCCCGAGGTCCTCCCTTCTCAGGAGAGCAGACATCTCTCTCTTCCCTGAGGTTTCCCAGGGAGGGAAGAAGCACTCTGGGCGGTCACACAGTCACCTACTACACTTCTGACTTGGACAGATGACAACACTCCATGCCACTCAGTCAGTATGAGAGATCAGCCTTGGTTCCCCTCTCTCATCCCCATTCTCCTTCTAAAATGTCTCTCTGTATCCCCCACTTCACTCTGTCACCACCCGCTCTGGTCCAGGCTTTCACCTGGCAACTACAATTCCTTACTAACAGGCTGCCTTCCAACCTCCCCCACTTCAGTCCACTCTCCTCACAGCTGCCTGAGCCATCCTGTGACGGGATCTTCCTGACCAAGGATCTATCTGGCTCACCACAGTGGACAAGTATGGCACAGCTTGATTTTCCAGAACAGCTGGAGACCCCACAAGTCTCCACAAGAATTCCAGAAGGAAGTGCACAGGAAGCATCACCTCTCTACTCTAGGAAACAAACCCAGGCCCGGGTGGTTATGCTAGACAGGACTACCTGGACTTTCAGAAGAGCTTTCTCATCTCTCCCTCTGGCAACATTCTGTCCTCTGCCACCCTGGATCCCCTGGGCTTTGTTCTACTTATGGTCTGTGGATGTGGGACTAGCCAGTCCCCTGTCTTCACCCCTCCTACCAGTCTCCATGTGGCTGCTGCTTTAATTCCCTAGTTATAGGACTTCCATTCAGGCAGCTCTGAATGATGGTTTTTTGGTAGCTTAGTTGTAATTTTGATGTGGTTGTGGGAAGAGGCTAATACCACGTTTACCCACTGTGCCATCTTGCCCAGAAGTCTCAAAGACATGAACTTTTTTGGTCTGTTAGATTGTAAGCTCCCTAAGCAAAGAAGAACCACTCCACCTTCTCCTCTGCAACTTCTTTTAGCACTTAGGGTTTATTAAATATATGACTTCTTGGAACAAAGAGTAATTTTACTGAGCAAATAAAGGTTGTCTTCCCACGTCCAATGAGAAATACAGATATGGCATTCATTATTCCAAGAGTTCCTACTGGCAGGAAAAAAAAAAGTAAATGTATGTAAATTCTTAGAGAAAGGTATGCCAGAGATGGTTTCTAAGACTCATTCCTGAAAGAAACTGGGAGGGAAAGAGTGAAGGAAGAAGAGAGAGCCAGCCAGCCAGATAATCATTAATGTTGATCTACGGGGTGAGATGGCCATGTATAGGGAGTTTTTACATGAATTCCACTGATTATGTGGGTACCTTTCCTCTCCCACATCTCTGTCCCCACGATGTTGAACAGCGTCTGGTTCATCCATTCGTACATTCACTCATCTTATATGTATGCACCACCACACAAGAGTGTCTGGAGTTGCTTTTCTAGTAGTGGCAACAACTTCGGACCAATGGCCCTGACCTCTGGACCCAGACCTGGGACCACAGGCGCCTACTGGGGTTGGGCTGCTGCCTGTGGCCATGAGCCACTAAGGAAATGGCCCATGACCTAGACATCACCAACTCCCTGCTCTAATTCATCAGCACAAACACCACCTAGAATGTCCTTCGGAAGACTTGATACTGTTGGCTGACCTACCATGAAAGGGAAGCACTGGCAACTGCCATGGTGACTGCATGACAAATGGCCTTCCCGCCTTCCTGCCCCAGGATTGATTTATTCATTTATTTATTTATTTATTTATTTATTTATTTATTTATTTATTTATTTTTATGCAGTGAAATTAGAAAGTGCACAGTACTCTTGTTACATATTTTCTCATCTAGGCACAGATACCAGAAAGTCACTTTGAAATTGTTTTTGAAGATCTAAGGAAAACATTTTTTATAATGTGTACTTGCTACATTAAGCATTTGCTTAACTTCCTGTTGTCTTGGAGGAAAATGCTAAGCTATAGGTTTAGGACTAGAGTTTATTGTCAGGTTAATTAAACCCTAACAAAAAGAGGGAGAGAAAATATTTTTGAAGGGGAATGTCGCTTCGTGTTCTATCTTGTCTCTTAATATTTTCCTCATTTTAACTTGGTACTGCATTCTGGGTAACATTTGTACCCTACCTTCTGATTCATCAATCCTTTTTTTTTTTTTTCAGTTGTGGCTCTTCCATTTAAAAAAAAAATTTTTTTTTAATTGATTTTGTACAGAGAGGAAGGGAAAGGGTTAGAGAGTTAGAAACATCGATGTAAGGGAAGCATCCATCAGCCGCCTCCTGCACACCCCCTACTGGGGATGTGCCTGCAACCAAGGTACATGCCCTTGACCAGAATCGCACCTGGGACCCTTCAGTTCCCAGGCCCACGCTCTATCCATTGAGCCAAACTGGCTAGGACGGCTCATTTTTTAATGGATTTGGGTGTTTAAAGTTTAATGGCTGTGTTTTTCATTCCTAAAACCTTTTTTCCCCCTTATAAAACATATATCTTATTTTCTAAGTAGTTACTTATGTTTTCCACTGCATCTTTATTTTTTTAAATCATTGTACATATGCCTTTTTAATCTAATCTGTTCATTGTATTTCTTGAAGTTGCTTGTGTTTTTGCTGATTCTCAATTAGAATTAATAAAACTATTAGACAAATTGTTAGAACTAATTTTAAAAAACAAAAGGCCTAATAAAGAATAACTTACCAGAATCATTAGCCTTCTAATAAGCCATAATAACTGTTTATAGCAGTTCATTATACCCAGTACGTCATGTCTAGCTATCAAGAAAAAAAAAAAATACAAGGTATACTAAAAGGCAAAAAACAATTTGAAGAGATAGAGCAAGCATCAAACCCAGACATGACAAGGATGTTGGAATTATCAGACCAAGAGTTTAAAGCAATAATGATTAATATGCTAATGGATAAAGTAGATAGCAGGCAAGAGCAGTGGGCAGTGTACATAGAGGAAGCAATGCTAGAGCTCGAAATACTAACAGAAAGAATTCCTTTGATAGGCTTATTAGACTGCTATGGAAAGAATCTGAGCTTGAAGTCATATCAATAGAAACCTCCAAAACTGAACATCAAAGGGAACAAAGGCTGAAAAATAACAAATGTGGGACAACTACAAAAGGTGTGACATATGTGATATGGGATTACTAGAAGGAGAAGAAAGAAAGGAACATAAATACTTAAAACATGACTGAAGGTTTCCCCAAATTAATGTCAGACACCAAATCACAGATCTAGGAACTAGGAAACTGAGAGAACACCAAGAATGATAATCAGCTGCCCCTTCAAAAGATAAAAAACAAAAACATAGATTTAAGCATATCCATTTCAAACTATAATAAAAATAAAAAATTTCTGAAAAGATCCAAAGGAAAACAACCTTACCTTTAGAGCAGTGGTTCTCAACCTTCTGGCCCTTTAAATACAGTTGCTACTGTTATGACTCGTAATGTAAATATCTGATATGCAGGATGGTCTTAGGCGACCCCTGTGAAAGAGTCGTTCAACCACCAAAGGGGTCTCGACCCACAGGTTGAGAACCGCTGCTTTAGAGGAACAAAGATAAGAATTATATCTCACTTATTAGAAAGCATACAAGCAAGGAGAGGAATGAAACTAAAGTGTTGAGAGAAAAAAGAATCCTACCAACCTATAATTCTTTACCCAGCATAATTATTCTTTAAAACTGAAAGAGAAATAAAAACTTTCTCAGACAAATAAAAATTGGAATTTGTTGCCAGTAGACCTCCCTTGCAATGTTCAAAAAAATTCTTTAGAAATAATGAGGAAAATAATATAGGTCAGGAACTCAGGTCTATATAAAGGAATAAGTGAATGTACAATAAAAGGAACTTCACAAGCTTATTCTAAAATTCATTTGGAAGAGAAAATGCAAGAATAATTCTGCTGAGAAATCAGCTTACAGTCTTATTGGAGTTCCCTTGTGGGTAACTGTCTTTCTCTTCCTGCTTATAAGATTCTCTTATTATCTCTACCCTTTGCTATTTTAATTATGATGTGTCTTGGTGTGGACTTCATCTTGTTTGAGACTTTCTGTACTTCCTGGACTTGTATGTTTATTTCCTTGACCAGGTTAAGGAAAATTTGAGTCATTATTTCTTCAAGTAGAGTCTCAATTTCTTGCTCTCTCTCTCTTCTCCTGCTAGTAGCTCTATGATGCAAATATTATGCTTGCTGTTGTCCCAGAGGTCTCTTAAACTATCATCATTTTTTAAAAGTCTTTTTCTTTTTGCTATTCTGAATGTTTTCTGCTACTGTGTCTCCTAAATTGCTGATTCGATCCTCTACTTCTTCTTATCTGCTATTGACACCTAGTGTAGTCTTCATTTCAGTTATTGTATGTTCATTTTTGACTGGTTCTTATTTAGGGTTTCTGTGTCATTTTTAATGCTTACTATCTCTATTGAAGTTCTCATTAAGTTTCTTGAGCATCTTTATAACCAGTGTTATGAACTCTATCTGATAGACTTACTGCATCCATTTCATTAAATTCTTTTTCTGGATATTTCTCCCGGTCTTTCATTTGGGACATGCTTCTTTGTCTCCCCATTTTGGCTGCCTCTCTGTGTTTGTTGCCCCATTTTGGCTGCCTCTTTGTGTTTGGCTGTGAGGTTTGGCCATAACCACAGAGTACAAGCTACTGTTTGTGGGCTGACCCTACAGAGTGGGATTCACCACAGTGGAGTCTTGTACCTACTGTTACCTCCCTTTGGGTGTGCTGCTTTATGGAACTAATTGGGTGGTGGAGTTTTGTGTGTGTGTGTGTGTGTGTGTATGTGTGTGTGTTTGTTTTTTGTGATCTGAAACTAGCCACTGGGTGTGTTGGTTCTGGAGTGTCTTGGGAGGGAATCCCATGTGGTCAGTGTCAGATGCTGCCCATGACTGGCCCGGGGCTACCAGTTAGGAGCTGCAGTTAGGAGTGATTCACAGTTGATAGCCACCTTTGTTGGATCTGGATGGTTGTGCATAGGAAGGACCGTGCTACAGGAGAGGCCTGTTGCCACCAGTACTAGGCTTGGGGCAGGTCAGCAAAAGGCCCAAGGCACCCTGAGACCTGCTGCCACCTGCTGGCTGTCATAGGGCTCAGCTGTTTATAGAACCCCTGGTGGAGTGCAGGTTGGATGAGACAGTCTCAGGCAGTTGTCAGGGTGAAGGTAATGGAGTTCACCAAGCTAATGCAGAATTAGGTTTGGCCGTGTGGCGGAAGAGGGCAACACAGGGACAATGCCAGCGGTCTCTCCAGCCCTCACCCTGAAGCCACACAATTCAGGTTCTCCCTATGTTTCTCTGGCATGTATTTCTTCTTTGCATTTTTTTTAGTTTGACAATTACATTTTTAATTTTCAAGAACATTTTACTATTTTTTATTTTCTCTTCTTTCATGAAATTTTTTTGTCTACAAAAGAAAAACTTAGAATTTATTTTTAAAAAAATACATTTTTATTGATTTAGAGAGGAAGGAAAAGGGAGCGATAGAAACAATGATGAGAGAGAATCATTGATCAATTAGCCAGCTGTCTCCTGCACACCTCCTAATGGGGATTGATCCCACAACCTGGGCATATGCCCTGATTTGGAATTGAACCATGACCTCCTGGTTTATAGGTTGAAGTTCAACCACTGAGCCACACCAGCCAGGCAAAAAACCTAGAATTTCATGAGGATGCTCAGTAGATGTTTTAGAAATTATTTTCTATTCCCATAGATGGCTGGTATTGGTCTTCTCTATCATTATGTTGATCTATTTCTTCAATAGCCCTCTGCTCCAGGTGGGAGGCTTGGGCATTCTTGACTGGCAGGATTTCATTTAGGGCCCATGGTCAGAACACACCCCCCACTTGGTACAATGCGGGAAGCTTTTTCTTGGAGCTCCATCCTTCCCCAGAGATCCTATCCAACTTCTTTTATGGAGCACTCTCTGATTCAACCATACCATGTTGTCTTGTTCTGCCTACTCAAGAAAGAAGCAAACCCTGGCTGGAGTGGCTCAGTAGTTGGAGCATCAGCCCATGCACCAAGGGTCATGGGTTTGATACCCGGTTAGGGGCATATACCTAGGTTGCAGGTTTGATGCCCTGACCTAGTTGGGGCACATGCGGGAGGTAGCCAATCCATATGTCTCTCTTGCATTGATGTTTTTCTCTCTCTTTTTTTCTCTCTCTTACCCCCTCCCGCTCTTTCTCCCTCCCTTACACTCTTTCTAAAAATCAATGGAAAAAATATCCTTGGGTGAGGATTTTTAAAAAAGCATAGAGTGGATGTGCTCTTGAACACAACTCTTTCCAGATAGACCTAGGATTCACCCTGATTTCTCCTCCTACTGGCTCCTGCTCTCTGTGCATACACCTCCGAACCACAACATCTTCCCAGACCCCCAGTGAGCAATGGTTTTCGTCTCCTCTGGTTGTCTCCTCTGCTCTGCTTTGCCCATCAGGATGGTTCTATGTCATGTTTTCAAACTCCACCAGTGGCCCCCTCTTCCATGCTTAGTACTGTAATTTTTATTTTCGCTTGCTATTTTTCACTAGTGTAATCAATGTTGAAATGGGACTCTTTCTGTCCTATTCAGTTTGTCTGAATCAACAATGTGAGAGACAATCAAATTCTAAGCAAGTCTGAGACAGACTACCACATGCATAATTTACAATGAAAAAGGCCAAGGAATGTTTCATTTAAGAATGAGGGAAGAGCTGGGAAGAACGCATTTCAGAGAATTTCTTTCAAGGTAGTCTTATTCTAATCCCCTCCACCCTCACCCCCACCCCTAACTGTCTGCCTACAGGCCAGCCCCATAAGGGCTGAGGCCACAGTGAGAAAGAGGGAAAGTAAGGAACAGAGAAAGAGAAGCTGACCAGCCAGCCCTCTTACCCTATTCTTTCATCCTGCTGGTCAGCAGCAGATCTGGGAAGCTGGTGATCTCACCCACCTAATGTCTGCTCTCACAGGAAACCTGTGGATCTGGGTAGCTTGCCCTTCTTCACCTTTTCTCCTCAAAAGTCCTCTGTCTCTGGTTCTCTACCTTCCCTTTCTCTCCTACCCCACCTCTTCCCTTTTCCTGCTTTCATTCTTAACCTCTTTTTTCATTTATTGCTGATAATACCAACCTCACATTAGTAAGTTCTCATCAGTGTTTATAAAGGACTATGACACTCCTCCCTTCCTTTCTTTCTGTTTATTCAGCAAACACCACTGCAGAATGTGCTGGTGGCTCTCAGGACAGTAAGAACATACAAGCACACAACGTGGTCAGGATCCAAGAGAGGGCAGCATGAGGGAGGGGTCCCACATTCAGCACTGGGGTGTCAGGAAGGCTTCCCAGGAGCAATGTTTTGAGGAAAAGTAGAGTTGGCTAGGGGGAGGAGATGTGGGCAGGGTGTTCTGGCCAGAGACAGCAGTGTATCCAAAGTCCTAGAGGCACACCCACCACAGGGTCCCACATTCTATTCCCTCCCCCATCCTCAGGACCACTGGCACCATCACCTGGATCACTGCCTTTCATTGAGTGCTCATTCCATGCTGTGCTGTGGGAAGCCCTGTCCAGCCTCAGCTGGCTTGTCTTCGCTCTCTTGCCTGTTCTAGAACTCTCTGCTTTCTATTCGTCTGTGTCCCTACCAGGAAGCCCACATTTGTCCCTTGTTTCCCCAAGTAGGACACCTCTATCAGTAAGCTGTGTCCCTTCTGCCTTTTAGGAAGGGACAAGCACATTCCAATGCACGACACCTTTGCATTGAATTAAAATGCCGAACACTTGGTTCCACTGGTTTCTTTACAAATTTCTGTACAAAAATTGTCAGCATCTCTAAAGGAACCATAGACAGGCCTTCTCTCATTATAGTTCAGTTAGCAATAACCATTAAGTTATCACCCAGTGAAGAATAAACTGTTGAAATAGTTAGTAAAAAGCTACCTTGTCTTACCTGCCTCCCCCCCGCCCCGTGAAAGGTCCATCTTACTGTTTGGGGCAAAGAAGGAAGGAACATTTCCTGGTTCTCATGTCAGGGGATCTGCCACACTCTCTGGAGAGGCAGACTCAAGGGCTCCAGAAAGAACCCGTGGGCAGGAATTTCAGGACTCTCCACCTTAGCCTTCAGATGTTATTTCCAGGAACTGGGAGAGTTCCTTGAAGTGTTGTTTTCATTTGCATCTGTGTTTACAGGGCTCTCAGCAGTTACGCAGACTGGCAACAAGCCAGTGAGTTATTGCGGCTTGGCCTTGATATTTCCCATCATAGGTTATCGCTGTTGTTTGTTTAGTGTGCCTCCTGTTCCGCAGCTTGGATCCCTTCATATTTTACTGTGTGTTGTGAAACTTGCATTTTAACCAGTCAGGTGGAGGTATAGTGGTACCTCATTAGGGGGATTACAAATGAGGTTGAATGCCTTTTTGTCTCTCGCTCTCATTTGGCCTCTTTCAAATACCGTTCACCCCTTTGCTCATTTTTAAATTATTTGTCTGCCTTTCCTTTATGAATCATAGGAATTCTTTAGATATAAGATATACAACCCTTTGTCAGGTACATGCATTGAAAATATTTTCTCCCACTCTGCTTGCCTTTTCACTGCTTTGATGGCATCTGTTGAGGAACAATTTTTTTTTTCCTTAGTGTAGTCAAGTTTAGCAACCTTTACCTTTGTGGTACTGGTTTTGTGCCTTATTCTTAAATAATACTTTTATCCTATAGTTAGAAGATATTCTTCTACACTATCTCCTAAAATCTTTATTTTTGCATTTTACATTTAGGTCCATAGTCCACTGGGAGTTGACATTTGTGTATGATTTGATTGTAGGAGTTAAGTTTCATTTGCATTTCTTGTGGGTATTTTTTAATAAGACTTTATTTTATTCATTTTTGTTGAATAAATTTGACATGTAGCATTGTATTGTGTAAGCTTAAAGTGTATAGCATGTCATATCAATACTTTTTTCTTCTCCATTTTATTTTTAATCCTCACTTGAGGACATGCTTAGAGAGAGGAAGGGAGGGAGGGAGAGAAACATCAATGTGAAAGAGAAACATCATTGTAAGATGGAAACATCAATGTGGGAGAAAAGCATCGCTTGGCTGCCTTCCACACACTCACCGACTGGGAATCAATCCTGAAACCCAGGTTTGTGCCCTGACCAGGAATTGAACTGGCAACCCTTCCATACACAGGATGACGCTCAACTAACTGAGCTACTCTGACAGGGCTCATGTGGATATTTTACGGTTCCAGAATAATTTATCAAAAAGGCCACCCATTCTCCATTGTTCTGCAGTGCTACCATTGTCCCGAATCTAATCTATTTATGTGTGTTTATGAGCTATACACACGCTCTGTACTGTAATAGTTTTGTAGTGTCTTAATATCTGATAGGGCAAGTTTTTCCATTTTGTTTTTCTTTAAGAGATCTGGGCTCTTAGCTTTTTGTATTTCTGTATATATTTTAGAATCAGCTTGTCAAGTTCTAGAAAAAACATTAAAATAAAACCTATTGTGTGTTTTGGTTGGGAATACACAAATCTTGGAGATCAAGTTAGAGCAAATGGCCATCCTTTCACTTCACATATTTCTTCTGTGTTTTCTTCTTCATCCTTCTGGTATTCCTGTTACACATACATTACCCCCTTTGTAATTATGCCACAGGTCTTAGCTATTCTGTTTCTTTTTTCTCTTTGCTTTTTCATTTAGGAAATTCCTATTCACATATCTTCAAACTCACTGATTGCTTATCGCTTGCAGTAGCTGTGGTATCAGAGGCTCAAATTTCCTCTAGTGTTCTTGCCTTTGTCTCCTTTGCTGCCTTTGGGTTTCTTTATAGACTCTTAAATAGGATCTGAGGCTTGCAGTCTTTTAGCTGTAATCCCCTGTTGCTGTACAGGAGTTCTAAGTTCTGGGGGAAGTGGGGGGAGGAGCACTCTGTAGTCCTATGATTAGGTCTCAATCTTTTGGTAGGCCCGTGTCCCTGAGCTTACAAGTGCTTCTGAGTTCCCTCTCCCTTTAACAGGCAAGAAGCCTGAAAGGGACTGGAGTTGGAGACTGCCCTTTCCACAGGTTGGTTAGGCTTTGGTAAAACTCAAGCCAATTAGGTTCTAGTAAAATAGTTCTCTTGACGGCAAGTCATGTTAAGGAGAACAGAAAGGTCTGGGCATGCTCCAAAAATGGTTCCTTTCCCCTTCCCCCTACCTGAAGCACGAGGGAACCCTTCTCCAATCTTCACAGTGAAAACCTGGTTAGTTCCTGAAGTGAAATTCATAAAAGTGTGGCTTTAAATGAATTCCATTTTCAAACATCTGCAAGTGCTCTTCAGATCTGTCCTGCATGTATGACGTGCGTGGGTCCTAGGAAACAGTTTATGTCTTGGTTTAGTTCTCAAATTTTGGTATGCTCTTTGGGATTAGACCCAAACACACATGCACAAGGTGAATCCAGGCCTTCATAAACTTCATGAGTTGTTTTCCCAAGCTCCTGCTCTTCTGCAGCCTTTCCATGCTGATTCCCTGTGGCTCCCCATTTTGGTCCTCTGTCTAGGAAACTAAAGCTGGTGCTCTAGTTACTCCGCTTCCCACACTTGTCCTCATGTCTTGGGCCAAGTGGCAGAAGGACAGAGGGGTAAAAATAACAACAATGGAGGCTTGAGTCACCCTTAGGGGACACTATTGAGACCTCAGATACTCTTATAAAAGAGTAAGGTTCCCTCTAAGTTTTAGGTCCATCTGTATCTCCTTTCTGGTTATTGCCTATTCCTAGCTTTTGCCCACTTTTCCATTGGATAGCTTATCTTTTTTTCTCTTCTTTTCACTATAGTTCATTATATATTCTGGATATTATTTACTGTTTGATATGTACTATGTAAATATTTTCTCCCAGTTTATCACTAGTTTGTTCACATTTTTTGTTGTTGTTATGGTCAACTTCATTAGTGTTCTTTTTTTCTTTTGTAGTTTTTGCATTTTATATCTTAAGATCTTCTTATCTGCTCATTTTAAACATATCAGCTGAAATTTTCTCCTAGTACTTTTATAGATGAATTTATATTTATGAAGGGATAAGGTAAATTTATTCTGTTTTCCCCTTTCACATTATATACTTAATTGTTCCCAAATCATTGGTTGAATATTCCATCACTTTAAAAACTGCTTTGCAATGCTCAGTTCCTGTGCATGCATAGATTTCATTCTGTATTCTCTATTCAGTTTAATTATTTACTTGTTTTACCTGAATCAGTAACTTTTTGGTAGGACTCTACAGTGAGCCCTCAGGTCCTAGATTTTTTTTGTGGGGAATGTTTTTGTTTACTGATTCAATCTCCTTGTTTGTTATTAGTCTGTTCAGATTTTCTGTTTCTTCTTGATTTGAACATGTTATGTTGTGTGTTTCTAGGAATTAATCCATTTCTTCTAGGTTATCTAATTCATTAATATATATAGAATTCTTTTATACTTGTTTTTATTTCTATGGCATTGTTTATAATACCCTCTCTTTCATTTCTGATTTTAGTTATTTGAGTCTTTTTTTCTTAGTTAATCTAGCTAAGATTTCATCAATTTCATTAATCTTTAAATAAACCAACTCAATTTCATTGACTTACAAATTGTTTTTTATTCTCTATTTTGTTTATCTCTTCTCAAATCTTTATTTCTTTGCTTCTGCTAGCTTTGGGTTTATTTTTTCTAGTATTTTCTAGGTATTTATGTTGTTGAAATATTTTTTAATATACATATTTACAGCTATAAACTTAGCCCTGTTCTCATTGCATCCAATAAGTTTCATTGCATCCCATAAGTTATGTTTCATTTTCATTTAACTCAAGGTATTTTCTAATTTTCCTGTGCTTCTTCTTTGACTCATTGGTAGTTTAAGAGAGTGTTGTTTGACTTCCACATATTTGTGTATTTTCTATTTGCCTTGTGCCGTGGATTTCTAGTTTCATTTCATTTGTGATCAGAAAATACACTTTGTATAATTCAATCTTGAATGTGTTGAGACTTGTTTTGTGGTCTGTCATGAAGAATGTTCCATGTGCACTGGAGGATGTATGTTCTGTTGTTATTGGGTGGAGTGTTCTGTATATGTCTGTTACATTCAATTGATCTGTAGCATTCAAGTTCTCTGTTTTATTATTGACCTTCTGTCTTATTTTTCTATCCATTATTGAAAGTAGGTATATTGAAGTCTCCTACTATTATTGTATTGCTCTCTATTTCTTCCTTAAATTCTGTCAAAGTTAGCTTTAGATATTTAGGAACTCTGAGGTTTAGTGTAAAATATTTATAATTTCTCTATATAAAAGCCTAAGTGACCAGCCAGCCAGTGACCGTTCAACTATCCGACTGGTAACTATGACACACACTGACTACCAGGGGGCAGACGCTCAACATAGGAGCTACGGTGACTTGGCAGCTGCGTTTCTCGGGTGACAAGGCTGATTCTGGGGTGCGTCACCCAAGAACTGCCCTCTCAGGCCAGGGTCCCTTCAGGGATGTTGGAGAGCCGGTTTTGATCTGATTCCCAAAGGCCAGGCCAAGGGACCCCCCAGCAGTGCATGAATCCATGCACTGGGCCTCTAATCCTATATAATAAAAGGCTAATATACAAATCGACAAACAGTGGAACAGCTATTTGCACACTGACCACCAGGGAGCAAATGCTCAATGCAGGAGCTGCCCCCTGGTGGTCAGTGTGCTCCCATAGCGGGAGGGCCACTCAGCCAGAAGCTGGGCTCATGGCTGGCAAGCTCAGTGGTGGTGGTGGAAGCCTCTCCAGCCTCCACAGCAGCACTAAGAAGCAGCGAGCTGAGTGGTAACAAGCAGTGAGCAGGTGGGTGGTAAGGAGTGAGGGGTCCCAGACATCCCCAATGGGTCGCCGACTGTGAGAGGGCACAGGCCAGGCTGAGGGACCCAGCCCCCCATCCCCAGAGCATGAATTTCATGCACTGGGCCTCTAGTAGTTATATAAGTTTGGTAAATTGACCCTTTTATCTTTATAATGTACTTCTTTATGTCTTGTAACAGTTTTTAACTTGAAGTCTACATTGTCTGATGTTAGTGTAGCCCTCCTCTCTTTAGTTTCCGTTTGCATAGAATATCTTTCTATCCTTTCACTTTCAGCTCGTGTGTGTGTGTGTGTGTGTGTGTGTGTGTATGTACTTAGATCTAAGAAAGTCACTTGTAGATAGTATATACTTGGATCCTGTTTTTAATCCACTTAGCCAATATATGTCTTTTGATTGGGGAGTTCAATCTGTGTACATTTACAATAATTACTGATAGGGGAGGACTCAGTATTGTAATTTTGTTAATTGTTGTCTTCCTTTCCTTCCTTACTCCTTTCCTTTGTGTAGTACTGTGTTTTGGTTCTCTTCTCATTTCCTTTTATGTATGTTCTACAGATATTTTCTTTGTGACTATCATTGCAATTGCATAAAACCTCCTAATATAACATTCAACTTTACACTGACAACATAAATTCAATTGCATATAAAACCTCTGCTTCTTTGTATCGCCACTCTCCCCCACTTTATGTTATTGATGTCACAGGTTACATCTTTATATATTGTATACCAATTAGCATAGATTTATAGCTTTAAAGAATGTCTTGTCTCAATCACATGTGTATACAAATTCTGTTCATCAGGATTACAGAAGTACAGGTTATATCTATCCATGTATTTACTTTTCCCAGATATGATTATATTTTCAAACAGCTTTGTGCTGCTCTCTACCATCCTTTGTTTCAGCTTGAAGGATTCTCTTTAGCATTTTTTGAAGAGCAGGTCTAGTGGTAATCAATTCCCTTAGCGTTTGTTCATTTGAGAAATTCTTAATTTCTCCTTTGCTTTTGAAGGACTTTTTTTTTTTTTTTGCCAGATAGTATTCTTTGTTGACAGTTTTTCTTCTTTCAGTACTTTAAATATAGTAACATTCCACTTCCTTTTGGCCTGCAAAGCGTCTGTTGAGAAATCCGCTGATAATCTTATCGATTATGTGATAAACCACTTTTCTCTTGCTGCTTTCAAGAGTCTCTTTGTCTTTGACTTCAGACAATTGGATTATAATGTGTCTCTGTGTGATTCACTTTGGATTTATCCTAGTTATTCTTTAATCTGTCTGTCCATTCCTTTCTTCAGAATTGGGAAATTTTCAGCCATGATTTCCTCAAATAAACTCTTTGCCCCTTTCTCTCTGTTTTCCTTCTGGGATCCCTATAAGGTGTATGTTGGTGTCCTATACATCCCTTAAGTTCTCTTCATTCTTTTACTCTCTTTGCTCCTCTCACTTAATGATTTTAAATGACCTTTCTTTAAGCTCACTAATGCATTTTTTTCTGTCTGATCAAGTCTGCTGTTGAACCCCTCATTAGTTTTTCATTCCAGATTTTTTATTTCGTTCTTTTTATCGTTTCTATGCTGATATTCTCATTTTGTTCATGTGTTACTTTGTTTTGTTCTCTATGTGTATTCACTTTTAGTTTATTGAGCATCTATATGACACATTTTAAATTCTTTGTGAGGCAGCTTATAGATACACATTTTTTAAGGGTTGGTTTCTGCAGTTGTTTTGTTCTTTTGATTGGGTCGTGTTTTCCTATTTCTTTGTATCCCTTGTAATCTTTGGCTGAAGTTTGGGCATTTGAGAAAACAATCACCTCTCCCAGTCTTTGCATACTGGCTTCATGCAGGAAAGACCTCCAATGACAAGCTCGGCCGGAGGTTCTAAGACCTCAGACCTGTTCTGATGGCTGGCTTGCCGTCGCTGGTGTCTGCTGTGGCAGTGCAGCTCTAACGTGCTGCTTGCCTCTCCTTTCAGTGGCTTCCAAACTCTGGTGCTAGACTGTCTGTGCTCCAAGTCAGGCAAGACAGAAATGAGTTCCTCGGCAAACCAGAATGTTGGACACACAATCCAATATTTTGTTTCTGTCCCAAGGATGGGACCCCAGAATTCAGGGTTGTTCCTGGTTACTCCAGACTATGCTGCAGAGTGAATGGGGCATGAATGGACCCACCAAACATCACACATTTTCCTATCCCTTTCACTTGGTTTTACAATAGTTTAAACCACATGATCTGCCAATTTGTGAAAGAAATTTGAGAGAGTCTGATGAATATTTCTGGACCTTTTATAGCTATCAGTTTTTATTTAATATATTATAAAACATGTTGTTTAGTGCATAATGGTTCGTAACTGTCATGTTCTATTTTTAATAAGAGGGATAATCTTATCATAACTCTTATCCAGTATCCTTCTTTGTCCCAGTTTGTGATTTTTTAAAAAATATTTTTTATTGAGATTTACAGAGAGGAAGGGAGCTTCTTTCTACAGCTCTAGACCTCAGGTGTCCCAGAGCATGTGCACTTTTACTTGAGATCTTTGGAACAGCATCTGCATGATAGATAATCAGAGTTAGGCTGGACAGAATCAGATGGAGCCCTGGTCAGCATTGCTCAGTGATTGGAGCATCAGCTCAGGCACCAAAGGGTCAGGGTTTGATTCCCTGTCAAGGTCACATACGTGGGTTGCAGGTTCCATCCTGGGACCCGGATGGTGCATGTGCAGGAAGCAACTAACTGATAGATATGTCTCTCATATTGATGTTTCTCTCTCTTGCCCCCTCCCTGCCTCCTTCCTTCCCTTCCATTCTCTCTAAAGTCAATGGAAAAAATATCCTCAGGTGAGGATTAACAACAACAAAAAGAAGAGGGTGGAGACTTGGGGGAGATGAGACAGAGGCCTTGGACCAGAAATCAAATGTGGAATGACTTTAAGCTCTCCCACCCATATTCCAATCATCACTAAAAAATGCCTTCCATCTACACTGTACACTCACAGATACTATCTCTTTTGCTTATTGAAACAACCCTGTGAGATAGATAGGAAAAATATCAATGTATCCTTTCCACTGATTGAGAATTATTGTTGTGATTGGATGCATGCCTTGTCCATTTATTATGTGTGCCTACTGTGTGCCTGGTTATGACCAAGCCTTATGAATTGAACATGCTGGCTCTCTGGAGGAGACAGGCATGGTGAAAGAGGTAGACTGTCAAAAGTCCACAGGAATGATCAGGGCTAATGCAGAGGCCAGGTAATGCCGGGAGGAGGGGATGGTGGTTGAGGGTAGCGGGGAGAGCAGGCTTACTTAGCCCCAGGTACTCTCTGAGGGCTCCAGGGCCATGAATCTGGCTTTAAAGTAGGGTTATCTCCTTCTCCTGTGAGGGAGATCTGCAGCTCAAAGGCCTGTGTACATTACAAAAGCCTTCTCCCATGTATTCATTAAAGCCAGCCTCAATCCCATCCTATTCCATTCCACGGCCACCTTCATGAGTACTGCCAGGCAATTCTGTTAGGTCAGGTTTTTGTCCCGATGGAGCTCATGAGGAGATGGACAGGAGAGAGGGTGTGGTCCCGCACATGGAGGTATAGGTAAAGGTCCACCCCGCTTCCTGGATTAGGCTTAGAGAGGTGCATCTATAAGTCAACAGCTTTCATCTTCCATGACACGCCCAGGTGCATTCTTCCTGCTGACCTGGTCCCTACCTGTCCTGAGAGCTGACCTTGGGGCAGCCTCTTCTGGGAGTGGACTACCTGATACAAACAGGCAGGACTGCTACGTGGCAGGTACACTTTATTGCTTCCTTTATCCTAGTTTCTGTCTGTTTTCTCTACTTTACTCAAGATAATACCTCCTGCTATCCCATTAGCCTGGTGTGGTAAGAGCCAAAGCCCCAGAAGGAAAGTAGGTTTGACTCCTGTTCCCGGAAAGAGCTGAAGAGGAAGAAAACTGGAAAATTCTGCTTGTCCACATAACAATCTGATTGTCACACAGGATAAAGGTGATGGTGACGCATTCTTGGACCAAGAGAGGGCTGTGCAGGTTGTCAACACTCCATACACACAGTTAATTACTTGCTGGCTAATTAGCTGGAAGGCCCATGAAGGTGGGGCCTCTGTAGACCACATTGGATCCTCGGTACCCAACACTGTGCCTGGGACATGCTAGGTGCTCGATAAATTTGACAACAGTTTAGTAGGTAAGGAACTGCTGGGTAAGAGAGGGCTCTATACAGAGCAGAAAGAGAAAGGTATTGATAAGAGCGGTTTTGCCAGCAGAACTTCCTGCTGGGGCAAGGCGCTGATGAAGCTTTCTTTGTTCCAGCGGAAGCCCTGCTCCACACAGGGCCTGGCATCCCCCAGCCTTTGGGGCTGGCTTCCTTCTCCACATTGTCTCTGCCTCTCCCCTGTTCTCCTGAATGTGACCTTCCCACGGCTGGAGACAAGTCCTGTGCTCATATAATAAAGTCCCTGCACTTGGACGGTGCTGGGAAGTCACCAAGTCATTTACTTTTTCTCATAGGCAGACGAGAAAACTGCATTCCCAGTGCCCCCTGCTTCTGGATGGGGCCATGTGATTAGTTCTGGCCAGTGGAATGCCACTTCCTGGCCTAGCTCCTAGGATTTCCCATGAACTCCCCAGCTGTTCTCCTTACCTGTGAGGTCTCTGTATGAATGCAGAGGACTGCAAAGGGATGGAGGAACCAGAAGGTAGAAGGGGTCCCCAACCAGGAACATCTACTTTGCTTATGTGGAGGGAAGGCTTTGTTGGGTTAAGTCACCGAGATTTAGGTTTGTTGTAGCTTAATTCATCCTGATGCGGAAATTGGTAAAGGAACTGGAGTCTTGGCGAAACAAAATCCTACAATATGTGGCATTGGCTTAGTAGTAGGTGGTAAACAGTAAGGAAGCTATATTTCTTAAAAATTTTAATTATTTGAGAGAGATATATTTGTTGTTGTTCCACTTATTTGTGAATTCATTGGTTGATTTTTTTTATGTGTCCTGACCAGAGATGGAATCCACAACCGTGGCATATCCTGACGACGCTCTAACCAACTGATGCTACCTGGCCAGGGCCTAAGGGGAAGCTATACTGGGGTCTGGAGAAATAGAGATCCATGTTGTGAGAGAAAAACCCTTTGATAATGTGATTGCTTTTGAAATGTAAGAAGAAGGCCATATGCCTAGTGAATCCTGGGTACCAGGGGAAGGATGGGGAGCAGAGTCTCAGCAGGTGTGGATGTTACTGGCTGTGATGACAAGGTATTGCAGTGGTCACATGCATTGAGGAAAGACTCTGCCAGCGTAAAAATAGACATGAAAGGAAATTGAGAGCATCTAGAAATTTGGCACCTTGAAGGAAGGGAAAGGCTGATATTTTAAAGCACTGAATAGGAAGAGATAGGATTTGTAAAAGCTCCTAGCATAAAGGCTCAGTAAAGTGTATCCGTTGAATATAAAACACTCAGGGAAATTTTTAATTTTGGCCTTTTTGTTCAAATTGGATAAGCGCCAGGTAGCTACCTTTACATTGAGAGAGGTATGAGAAAGCACTCTGAGATTTGAGCACCCTGAGATTTAAGCACTCTGAGATTTGAGCACTATGACCAGGAAAGAGCCTTGGTTATGATTAATACATGGAACTGAAAGCAAATAGATTAGCAGCCCTGTACTAGTAAAAGTTTGAAGGAATTAAATTTTGTAAGCTCCACAAGCCCAGACAAAAAACAGCTTTAACTAGTCAAGACTTTAATCGTCAGAGTGGCCATGGTGGTGTGTGGTGGGAGATGAGCCTAAACTCGACATTCCTCAATGCACAGAACACCCTGGACACTCTAAATGTCTGATGGCAGCCAAGGTATTGGCAGCAAGTTCCAAGGAAACAGGAACAATGGACTGAACATGTTGGTGCCCACAAAGCCTTTGACTCATAAACCAGGGCATCTACAGCCCCACTTGGATCACTAAGAGACATTTTAAACGTATAATATCAAAAGGTAAACATTTGTGACTTCTGATTCTGACAAAGATGGATTAACGGATCAGATTTACTTCCACCCGAAATCACTAAAAATCTGGGCAAATACAAGAAGCAATGTTATTAAATCATTGGGCATTAGACAATGAAGGACTGATTCCTGAAAGATGGGAAGCAAGTAAAATGAACCCTGTGTTGGCTCCAGCTTAATGCCTGGAGAGGAACCCAGGGGAGTTTAGCAATCTCCTCAAGTTGAGAAGATGGAGTTGGAAGACCAAGGTGACTTGAGTTTGCAGGGCAGGCCATCTGGAGGAATTGCAGGGAGAGCTATGGAAATCTGCAGAAGCTCTCTGGAGTATGCAGCCGAGTACTGGCCATGCATGAATATAAGGACACTTCACTAGGCAGCGGAAAGTGTCATGTAAAAAACCAGAGGAGAAATCCCTGCGGTTCACATAGGGACAGACATAGTGCCTGTTCTCACCAACTAGAGAGGAAAATTTCTTAAGTTTCCTAATTTCAACATTTCCTAATTAAGCATAATTAGTCCTAACGAATAAAGCTTAAAAGCAAGATTTGAAGAATTAAACTGGCTCCATGTAACTTAATCATGCCCTGTAACAAGAGTCAAACATTTTTAAGGGCACAAAGACATCTAGCACCCAAAAAAAGGTAAAATTCAAGATGTCTTGCATTACACTCAAAGGTCGCCAGGCATGCAAAGAAGCAGAAAGGCATGATCCATGATGAAGAGAAAAATCAACCAACAGAAACTGACTCTGTTGGTTGATGACATTGCATAGATGACAGAATCAGCAAGCTGGGGCCTTAACAATTAGAGCTATGATCCGCATGTTCAGGAAGACAGATGAAAGATTAACAGAGACGTAGAAAACATAAAGAATATTCTAGTTGAACTTACAGACATGAAAACTACAATGTATAAGATTTTAAAAAATACATTGGATATTACCAAAAGCATATTAAATATTATGGAAGAGGAGATGAGTGAATTTGAAGGCAGAGCAATAGAAACTATAGAAAATGAAACACAAGGAATAGAAATACTACAAACAAATTAATCAGTGGGCTATGGGACAACTTTCAGCATGCTAATATACATGAAGGAAAGGAGAGAAGGAGGAGGAGGGGGAGGAGAAGGAGGGGGAGGAGGAGAAGAATGTGAACAATTTTTCTAGCTTTATTGAGATATAGTTGACATATAACATTGTGTAAGTTAAGGTGTATAATGTGTTGACTTGATACACATATGTATTGCAAATTTATTACCATACTGTTAGCTAACACGCTCACCACATCACATAATTACCTTCTTTTGTGGTTAGAACACTTAAGATCTACTTAGCAACTTTCAGATATATAATACAGTATTGTTAACAGTAATCATCATGTTCTCCATGAGATTCCTCAGAACTTATTCATCTTAAAACTGAGAGTTTGTACCTTTTGACCAACATTTATCTCATAACAACACCTCTCCTTCCCAAACCCCCAGCCTCTGGTAACTACCATTCTATTCCGTTTGACTTTTTTTAGATTCCACATATAAGAGAGATCATACAGTATTTGTCTTTCTCTGCCTGAGTAATTTCACTTAGCATAATGTTTTCAAAGTCCATCTATGTTTCTGCAAATGGCAGGATTGCCTTTTTTCTCTTCACTGAGTGATATTCCATTGTGATTACACACACAATAAAGATATCACATCTTATCCGTTCATCGTTGACAGACACTTAGGTTGGATCTTTTAGAGATCCTGTTTTCATTTCCTTTGTACATATACCTTGAGGTGGGATTTCTGAATCATAAGTTTGTTGTTTTTTTTAATCCTCACCCGAGGATATTTTTTCCATTGATTCCTCAGTGAAAGGGATGGAGGGAGGGAAGGAGAAAGAGAGAGAGAGAGAGAAAGAGAGAGAGAGAGAGAGAAAGAGAGAGAGAGAGAGAGAGAGAGAGAGATCCATCAATATGAGAGAGACACATTAATTGGTTGCCTCCTTCATGAGCCACAACTAGGGCCAGGGATCGAACCGGCAACCCCAGATATGTTCCCTTAACTGGGAATCAAACCTCAGACACTTTGGTGCATGGGCTGATGCTCCAACCACAGCCACACTGGCCAAGGCAAGGTAGTTCTATGTTATTTAAAAATAGATTTTTTGAAGAACTAGTGGCCAGTTATTTTCTAAAGTAGATAAAAACTAAAAACCCAGATATTAAACACAATAAACCTTGTGCATAAGAAACTAAGAAAACTACACTGAGGTTCCTCATAATAAAATGCTCAAATCAAGAGAAAATCTTTGAAAAGGCTAAGGGGGAAAAGAGGCATATATTTCTTGCTAAGATAATATAAATCAGAACTAGTCTGACATCTTTAAAATACTGAAAGACAAGAATTGTCATCCTAGAATCTTTTACCTCATGAAAATATCTTTAAAAAATGAAGTGCTATCACTTGAAAGTAGAGTATGACAAACTATATGTATAGGTATGCTGCCAGTTCTATAAAGCAACAACCAAGCCAGCATAGAGTTATTGCGTGTAAGTCAACCAAGGAGGAGATTTAAAAATTCTAAATTGATCCAAAAGAAGGCAGAAAATAAGAGAAAAGCAAACAATGGCTGGATGAGATCTGGCCCTGTTAGGGCAGAGAGAGTACCCTGGATGATACAAGTAAGTAGGCAGATGGGGGTGTGGTATAGGTGGCTGGGTGGTCTGTAGGCAGATGGGTAGGCGATGAGTTGAAGGTAGTTGAGTGGGTACCATTCTCCTTAGGTCTCAGATTCCCCCAGAGCTTGGAGCCTGGCTCTTGGTCGCTCATACCCTCCCTGACTAATGACTGTTTCATTCCAGCTTAATTTCTTCTCAGGAAGATCCATAAAGAGCTGTGTCAGGAAGGATGGATAAAAGGTAGGCACATAGAAAGGGAAGGGGATGGTGTTTCAGAAAAAAATAAAGCATAAGCAAAGATATACAGAAAAAAACCCCACCATCATTCAGAGACAGTTTGGATACCAATCAGGAGTGAATGAAGACATAGAATTAGGAAGCTCTGAAAGCAAAAGCATTGAATGGTGAGCCCTTGTGCCATGATTGAAGTGGGTGCTGTTGATTTATTGAGCACATCCTGTGTTCTAGGAGCTATGCTAGAGGTGCTACATGTTTTGTAGCTACCCTCTGAAGTTAGTATTATACCGATATTATAGGTAGGTAGATTGGCAAAGACAGGCCAATTAACATGGCTGAGGACATATGGGGGGGGAATGTCTCAGCTGGAGTTCAAACTCGGGTCAGGGTGACCCCACACTGGCCTTCTTTGCTGCCTCGTTGAAGCAACCTTCTCCCCGGATGGATCATTCAGTGGTTTGGGAGGTCCTACTGACTTCGAGGCACCCTGCCTAGGGATGCTTTCCCCCCCAGGACTTGAGATCTTGTAGAAGGTAAGCCCGAAAGGTGGGACTGACCTGGGGTGGTCCCCTGGGGTGCTAGTCCTCAGACAGACAGCAGAGTGGATACTCCAAGGGGGCACTGCTCTTCTCTCCAGTCCATGGTCGCCTC
Organism: Murina feae; assembly: GCA_004026665.1. Taxonomy (NCBI): domain Eukaryota; kingdom Metazoa; phylum Chordata; class Mammalia; order Chiroptera; family Vespertilionidae; genus Murina; species Murina feae. Next base: position 94,498 of record PVJC01000222.1, read on the forward strand.
CTCCGCGCCAAGGGGACCCCTCCTCCTGGGTCTCTGGAAATTGAGGATAAGCTTGCTGCATTAGCTTTAAGTCCCAGGCCTCACTAGTTGTGCAACTCTGGACTCATCCGTTCAGCATTCTGAGCTCAGTTTTCTTGTTTGTAAAAGGAGAGTGTAGTTCCTAGTCCCTGGGTGCAGGTGCAGCAAACACTCCACCAGGCTGGACGGGCCCTAGGAGAAGCCAGCGGGAGGCTGGGGAGGGTAGCTGGCATCTCCCAAGGACTGGCCCTGGTCGCACTTGAAATAAGGCTCCCAGATGCAGTGGGAGGAGCCTGGAGGGGGGGCAGCCTTAAACTTCAGACAGCCCCAGGTTCAGATCCCTGCTGTGCCACCGACCTACTGGCAGTGCCTGCACTTTGTACAAGTTTCTAACATTTTGGAGACAGTTTCCTCCCCTCTGAAGGGGGATGGTCACAGGAGGACACAGTGAGCAGGTGTCTGTCGGAGCCTGGAGCTGGGGACACATGTCTCTCTGGTTGTGAGAGAGACTCACTACCACGCCTGGTGCCAGGTGAGGGGCAGTGCTGGCATACAGCATAGGGAGCCCCTCTCTTTGCTCCTGCCAGCCTGGGGTCGGCTCAGCAACGTCAGGGTTAGTGACTAAAGAGAAGCAGGAGGGTGGGTGCCTTTTTCCTGTGTGGCTGAAGCAGGCTTATTAGAGACTAGTCGGGGATGCCAGTGTCATAACCCTAGGAAATGCTGGGGGGGGGGGCGGTCTTGAAGGGAGCCCTGACATTGGCTGGGTCTGGGCCCCTCCTTCAAGCCCGATCAACTCAGCTCAGCTCAGTGCTGCCTTCTCTGACCTCTGCCTACTGACCAGGGCTCCAGAGTGTCTCTGGGTTTGCCTCTGGTTTGCCTCTAATTATTTACTTAACAATCTTCTTTAAAAATCCATTTAAGACCCAGTAAAAAGAAAATGTATAGGTAATTGTATTAAGAAGAAACTTCATATATGCCTCTGATAAAAGGAAAACCTAACAAATAGGAAGAGTCCATAAAAACCAAAACATACGTTTGGAACAATGGGTGTGTATCCTGTGCTACCTGCAGTGACCCCACAGGCCACCCTTGGGAAGTGCACCTGCTCCTTCGGCTCCTCCCAGCTGGATGTTTCCCTGACCTCTGCCTCTCCTGCCCACTGGGAGTGTGGCCCCGCTGGGGAGCACATCCACCGTCATTACTCATTGCCCTGTTTGCTGTGGACCAACCAATCATCCCTGTGGTTTTGCTGGGCAAGGGTCAGAAGTCTGGGGCCCCTGCCTCTAGAGGAGCCTCTGATGTTGGGACAAACAGTATATCCATTCCGGTCTGGAGAATCTTAGCCATTCCGTAAGAATAAGAGCTGAGATTACATCTGGAGCAGGACGGGAAGGTAGAAGCCAGGGACATGTACGCACTCATTAAATATGTCCAGAGCAGAGAAGGGACTAGCAGAGCTATGTGGGGCTTCTTTGTTGCTAATAGAAGAGCATTTAATATCACATGAGGCCTGGGATGTGCTCAGGCCTTGTGGATGATCTCACCTGGGCCTCGTCTCAACCCCTGAAATCAGCCCTGTCAGCATCCCCTCCATAGAAACACTGGTGTGAGAAATGAGGAGAGGTGTGAGTGGCAGAGGGACTCCACCCAGGGCGGTTGGAGCAGCCTTGCTGCTACATTGCCTTCCTAGGGTGTGCATCAGGGATCTCTCTCTTCCCACCATCATCTCCTATTAGAAAACCAGCTGGAATTTTGATTGGAATCGTATTGAATCTGTAGTTCAAATGGAGGAGAATTGGCATCTTAACAATGTAAGGGCTTCCAACCCATGAACATGGTATATCTCTGTTTCTTTAGCTTTTCTCTAGTTTCTCTAAACAATATTTTGTAAATTTTAGTAAACAGCACTTGTACATATTTTGTTACAATTACTCTCTAAACATATCATATTTCTTAATACTATTGTAATTGGTATTTTTAAAATTTTATTTTTCATTTCTGGTATATAGAAATAAAGTAGATTTGTATGTATTGACCTTGTATCCTGCATCCTCTCTAAACTTCTAATTGCTTCTAGGAACTGTTTTTGGCAGATTCCTTAGGATCTCCAACATATATGAGCATGTTGTCGGCAAATAAAGGCAATTATATTAAAAGGAAACTGCATATACGCCTATGATAAATGGAACCTGACAAACAGGAAGAGTCCATAACAATCAAAACATATGTTTGGAATAACAGGTGTGTATTCTGTTATTTTAGTTTTTCCTTTCTAATCTTTATCCTTTTCTTCTCTTTCTTGCCTTACTGCCCGGGATCATATTTCCAGTATTATGTTGACTGGAAGTGGTGGGAAATACATCTTCGAATAATGATTGATTTCTCATATCATGCAGTTACTAGATCACGATTATTCTTCCTTAGAAATGCATCAGGAGTCAGATAACCTCTTATGCACTCTATTTAGTGAGCTCGTTGAATGTGCCTGCTGGAGCCATAATGCCTGGGTTCCAGTCTTGACTTTACCAGTTACTGGCAATGTGTACTTGGGCCGTTAACTAACCTCTTTGACTCAGCTTTCTGATTTGTACAAAGAGCGTGGTTATAATTATACCTACTTCATTGTTGGTTTTGGTGAGGATTAGCCTAGGCTCCTGGGAAGTGTGCATTGACTGTCTGTACCCAGTGGCCTCCTAAGTAGTCTCACTCTTTTGGCCCTTCAGTCTGTTCTCATCACAGCAGCCAGGTGGATCCTGTTAAAAAGAAAGTCAGGTCATATTTCTCTCCAGTTCAAACCCCCTCCCTCTCCCATTGGTTCCCACTTCATTCAGAGTAAAAGTCAAAGACCTTCCAATAGCTGTTAACTCAGGTGGAGAAGGCTCCACGGAAGCCCTCACCTCACTGTTTCCACGCTCCTCTGAGGGAGTGAGCTACAGGACAGGCTGTAGGTCAGCAGAGGTTTCAGGGGCAGGTAAGTAGCTGCCCTCTCCCATTGTGGAGTTGCCCTGCCCTCCGGGAATGTGTTCTTGCTCAGCCCACAGTCCTGTTCCCATCTGGAGGTAACAGGATCTTGCCACTGCACACAGGCTGGTCTCAAAGGGGTATGGGCACAGAGTCCATTTCAAAGGCTGGACCAGCAAGCCAGGAAGATCCCAGAGGGGTCAGGCTCTCCGGAGCCACGCCGGCTGAGTTCTTGATGAGAGTGTCTTGTCTAGATGGGCCTGGGCCGGAGTCGTCCAGCCACAGCTTCCTTCATTTGGGAGGGAGACAGGTGTCTGTCTGTGCCACCCGTAGGGCAGGGTCTAGCCTGGTGTTTGAAGGTTCTCGCTCCATGTTGGGGCCCCATAGGCTGCACCGGAAGGACTCTTGTGCTGGGTGCCAGGGACACAGTGATGAACAAGATACTCATCCTTTAGTGGGGAGGACTGCAGCAGCAGGGACTCCGAGGAGGGCTGCCACCCGCGCTGGGGATGTGGCAGGCATTTGGGGAAGGCCACAACCCAGTTTCTTAGGAATAAAGGTTGCACCAGTCTTCATTGTTTGTTTGTTTGTTTGTTTGTTTTGAACGGAGACTCAGATGATTTCCTTTCCAACACTCTGATAAGCTGACTCGGTCACCCACTTCTTACCACACCTACACCAATGTCACCTCGCCATGCTGGATGAGTCAGCATGGTTGGCTGGGTCAGCATGACTGGCCCAGAGTTGTGGCTCTCTCATCCCCAGCACAGCAGACAGGAAAGGGGTCCTGGTGGACACTGAGTGGACCATCGAGCTGTGCTGGACCCACCTGTGTGTGCTGGCCTATTATCTCCAGCACTGCTCTGTAGGTCAGTATAATTAGTCCCATTTCAGAGATGAGCAAACCGAGGCTCAGAGGGGTTGCATTTTGTCTCAGGTCATGCAGCGTGGAAGAGGCTAAGCTTGTATTTGCACAGGGATTTGACTGCAGCCTTCACAATGGGAGCCCTTCTCCCAGAACTCAGGATCTTTCTTTCTTCACGCCCTCTCTCACTCCCAGCAAAGGGACAGTGGCATTTGCAGTCTCCTTCCTAGCCTTCGGGCACTGAAGTATCCCAGAAGCCAGGGCTGTGACTCAGAGAGTTCTCTTAGGCAGAATTCTTACAGCCTCCAGGGAAGTTGTGGCCCAACTCCTATGACAAACAAAACTCAGCCATGAGCCCTCACCCCCTCACCACCTGCCTAGTAGGAACCTGTACTTGTATTGGCCAGTCACAGAGGAGACAGCCAGACTGACCAGCAGCCATCTCCCCAAAGAGGCTCCCCTTGCTGCTGGTGAGACACGAGGGCCCACGTTAATGTATCCAGCCTTTCCTGGGCACCAGGCAAGTCAGAGTCTCTCTTCAACCCTCACCTCAAATCTCCGAGGCAGTCAAAATTTCCATCCTTATTTATAGAAGCAAAAGAGCAAAGAGAGGTTAATTTCAAGGGTGCAGTGTCTAACTTGAAACCATGTCCTCTCCCTGCAGTCTGGTCCTCCTGCCGGCACCCCCTGCCTTCTCTGACCCCATCAGGAGCAGGACATCTGCTGCCCCACTCAGGGTTGTCCTGGGCAGTGGGCACTCTGCCCTGTGCCAGCCTAAGGAACTGCTAAGGAATCGTAGTCCAGCAGCGATGACCCTAGAGTTTAAGTCAGGTGGCCAGACTGTCTCCTGGCCGGAGGCTCACCTCCCACTCTTGCCTTCATGCCACCTGTTTACCTCTCCTCCCGTCCCCCCTCTGCAGCCAAGAGAAGCTGGGGAGGAGCAATTAGAGCTGGGCCAGGGGTTCTCTGTCCTGGTTCACACGGTGATCTCCTAACCCGAGTCCCAGCCCAGGCCTCTGATTTAATGAGTGGGGCAGGAATATCACTGTTATTTAAATGTCCCTGATTTGCAGTGCAGAGTGTGGAGCCCTGGTGTGTATGGTGCAAATCCTTGCTGACACCTTCCTCCAGCTCAGACCTACCCACGCAAGCAGGTAGCTCTGAGCTGGGGTCCAGGTTGGCATAGGGGCCTGAGCTGTGGGGCCTCTCTGCTGAGCAGACTCTCGGTGCCCACTCTGGCCGCCTGGGCATCTGGAGTGCCAAAGGGTATTTGAGGCCCAGGAAATGGACAGAGGCTGAGCATGTCCTGGGAAAGCCAAGTCCAGTCCCTGGCTAACCTCTCCTTGCAGAACTGAGGAGTTTCGGTGCTTTGAGCCTTTTCCTTTGGAAGGCTGGCTTTGCAGCCCTCTGCATTCGGCTGAGTGCCAGCTGCTTTTGCAGCCATGGAGCCAGCAGCCAACTGAGCAAGGCACTGCCACCCTTGCCTTTCTTCCTCTCTTCATTCATCTATCACTGAGGCCTTTGCAGTAGGCCCTCTGCTGCTATAGCGTCAGAGAACTCTTGGACGGGGAGATATGCAGGTGACACCCCCATGGGTGACAGACAGCTGAGAGGCTGTGACAGAGTGTGCAGGATGTGGTGGGTGAATGGAGCAGGCAGGGCCAATGTGGGGCACGAGTGTGCACATTTGCCAGTCTGACCAAACGTTCCTGCTTTTGGATCTGACTCCCGGGGCCTGCATCCCACTCTGCCCTACAGAAACCAAGGATAGGGGGAAAGGGGGGCGGGCAGAGGGGAAGGTCCGAGAAAGGCTAGAAGTGTGTGGGTTCTGCATGCCCCTGAGTGAGCGGCATTGGAGTTGCTGGACTCAAAGGGGCTCTTTCTTGGGGCCCTGGGGACCCTCAGACCTCATCCTGACTGTGCTCCCACATCGGGAGTGCGGGCCAGGCAGCTGAGAGGGGCGAGGGCATCAGAGCTTCTCCCAGGCAGAGTGCTGCCAGCTCCTCCACTCACAGTCCCTCATGTGGGCGATTTCCTGTTTGGTGGCTCCGCTCTGCAAGGCATGCTGGCCAGCTGTGTGCACAGGTGAGTGTCCTGGGAGCTCCTTTGTTTCTTCTCAGCTGGCCTGCTCTCACGTACTGCCAGCCAGGCTCTCCTGGGCAGGAGTCTGTGTGCGTGCAGGGAGAGGTGTATGGCCCTTTAATCAGAAGGCTTGGAAATGCTGGGATGCTGACAGGTGGCTTCCTATGCTAAGGAGGTTAAGGAGCAGCTGGGCCAGCCCTGATGAGCCCTGAGCTCTGATGCAGGCCCCTAGGCTCTGAGCCCTGATGCGGGTGTCCAGCCTCTGTCTGAGGCTGGTCCCTCAGGCATCAAGTTCTGCAACATTGAACTGAAAGTTTTCAGCGGAAGGACCTTGCAGTTCAGCTGGGCGATTTCGGAATGAATGAATCAGTAACTGGCTCCCTCCTCCCTGCGCCCCTTGCCCTGGCATATGGATGAGCGCCTACTGACTATCTGCTGACCATCTTCTGGACTCGCCCTTCACTTCTCCAGTCCTTATAGACTGTGCCCCCTTGGGGGATATCTAAGCCCACCCTTTTCCTTTGGCCACATGCTGTGCTGACCCTCCACTCTGTCCCCTCCCATTCCACGTGCACCACCTCATTCTCCCATCAAGGGCAGCAGCCTGCAAAGGACAAGGGCGCTCAGGTGACTCCAGCCCAGCTAGCTTGCCTGGGAAGCCAGAACGTTGCAGGAGCTGATGTGGATTTGGTGCTGGGCCCTTGGGAACACACAGGAGGCTGCCTTTCCAAATACTAGTGGTGAGGGAAGGCCCAACTGGAGACCCAGAGGAGGCAAAGTGAGGATGGAAGGGAGGAGCCATGGGGGTCATGGGGTCAAAGATTGTGGCCCTTCCCTGTAGTCTGGGAGCACTGGGACCCCTTCCATGTGAGCAAATTTACAGCAGGGCCAGGAGTCTGGCCCCTGCTCACACTATTTGACATACAAGTGGCTACAGGCCTGGACACAGGAGCTGGAGAGAGGTGGGCAAACAGAGAGAGAAGAGGATGGGACCAACATGAGTAAGCTGGGCCCAGGAGGCCCCAGTGCATGGTCTGTGCAAGCTGAGAGGTACAGTGAGGGTACCAGGTAGACTCAGGGGTGGGTGGGTAGCTGGGGTGAAGGAAGCCGGGACAGCATCCAGGAGGGCATGCCTGCTTCTCCCAGTGAGTTTCAGTCTTCTCAGTATTCTAGGCCCTTTTGATATCTGAGAACTCATCTTTCACGTGATTGACAATATCTTTACCTTCTCCTTATGCTAATAACTTCCAGAAAGTAAATGAGAAGCAGATTGTCTACTTAGGTACAGGCATGGGACAAAATGTTCCCACATGCTGTTTAGGATGAAATTCCCACAACCTGTAGAAAGTCAACTTCATTTCAATAGGATTAAGCCCTCCTCCTCACATTGGCTGCACTGGTCTAATTCCGTCAAATACAGTTATTATGTATTTGGATTTCCTACATTGCATACTTAAGAAGCACAGGAATAGTACCATATTGCTTAAAAATACTTTTTTACTATGGAAAATTTCAATCACAGAAGTAAAGAAAGTAGTCAAACAAATCCCCATGTGCCCATGACCAGCTTTAATAATTACTAACGTATGACCATCTTGTTTCATCTTCAACCCCCACTCCCACTCCTTCCCCTGACTCATCTCACTTCATCTGCGAAGACTCAGTCTTTTTCTTCTAAAACATGACCACATGCTGTTGTAACACCTAAAAGCTGACAGTAATTCCTTAATATCACCAAATATCCCATCATGGTTAAATCCCCCCGTTGGCTCATTATGGCTTTTTCAGGTGGTTTGTTTAAATCAGGATCCAAACAAGTTCACACATAGATTACATCTGGTTGACATGCCTCTCACGATGCTTGTTATCTCTAGCAGTTCTGCCTCCCTCTTTATTTTATTTTTTTTCTGGCCATTTATTATTGAAGAGACCAAGTCATCTGTCCTGTAGAGTTCCCCGTATTCAGGACTTGGTTGATTGTGCCCTCTTGGTAACATTACCAGATTTCTCTGTTTCCTGTGAATGGTAGTTAGACCTGGAGGTTTAATCAGATTCATGGGCAATTTTCTATAAGAACATTTCAGAAATGGGGTAAGTTAATTGTTATTTTATCACAGCAGGAGTCACATGCTGTCTGTCGTCTCTGTTTCTGTAAAATATTCCTTATAGAGTGATGCACTGTAGAATGTCCATCAACATTTTAGCTGATAGTTTTAAAAGACAGTCAATAATGAACATGGTCCAGATTCATTATTACATTAACGTATGCAAAATGATGACTTCCCATTTCTATCCATCCCTTCTGAGTTTATTCAAATTCTTCTCCAAAGAACTTTCCTACATCAACTATTAGGTTACTCTGACATACGGTGTGTACAGAAATTACAATAAATGCTTGTGTGTGTTTGTGTGTGTGTTTACCAATTTTCAAAATTATGAGCTTGTATCTTCATGACTTGCCCAAGGTGGCCAGTGAGATGGTGAGTGTGTGGGAGCCTGGATTACTAAGTTAGCTGCCACATGTTCAGAAATGTCAGCAGAGGACATGCAACTCCTGGGTCAGAGACAAAGGACCTTTATTCAGCACACAGCATGAGCTTCATGTGAGAATGAATTTCTCTTGTCTCCCAAGTCCCCTGGGTGGATGCTGTATGTGCACTGGGATTTCATTGGAGCTGAAACACATTGAACTTTGAGGCTGAGGTGTTCCCTTTGTCCTGGAGGAAGACATTACCCAGCCTTAGGGAAAAGGTTGCTCTCTGCTAACATAACACTAAAAAAGGGCCTGGGACTGAGGGACTTCCCAGGGCTTGGGACATGCTGTGGTTCATTCTGCGGGTAAAGAGAGGCAAAGGCCTTGCATTCTTGGCTTACCCAGCAAGAACATGGAAAGGTGATCAGGGCCATAGCCTGAATTCAACTGTGTTTTTTGTTTTTGTATTATGTATGGACTAAGTTAGTTTTAATATATTTTATCCCATTGCAGCAATGGTTATTTCTGATGCTCAAATTGACCTATCTCTGGCCACTGGAACTTGACTTCTGTGATGTTTTGACATGACCCCAGTAGTCTTGGGTGGTGCCCTTGCTTTCTAGTTCTATAAGGTGTTGCAGGATCAACTTGTACATTTCCTGCTTCAGAACTATAGGCATTTCTCCAGGAAGCCCTTAGCTAGAGGATGGTATTTAGAAACCATAATCTATATGCTAGGGATGCTCATTGCTACTGGGTAGGTCATTGATTGTAGGTCTTTTTAGAAGTAGAATAAACTAGGATAAGTATTTACTTTAAAATATAAAAATAAATTAGGAGTCAATATTAATATAACAGATTAATCTTTAAGATGATAGCATTTGACTTAACTTTTTAAACTTTGTATATCTTTTCTCTTATGCTGAAAATTTTGATTCCTATTAACACTAACAATTATTTATTCTATCCTAATATATAATAGTTTCAAAGTAATATAATTAATATTATTACCACAATATGATTACTAAAATAACCAATTTAGAATTTCTTTGCAGTTTTATCTTATTTGGAATATTCAGGCAGATTATAATTATTTGAAAGTTGCCTTAATAATTCTCTGTGTCACCAACTTGATATTCAGTTAGGCTCATTTGTTTTATTTTTTTTCTATGTGCATTTTCTTCTGACTTCATTTTGTGTAATTATTCTATAAAACATCCACATGATCCAAAATCGAAGGCATAAAGTCAGGGAAATTCAGAGAAATTCAGCTTCCATTCTCTTGCCCTAAATCCTTTTTACTCCTCCCATATAGGAAACTATTTATATTTCTTCTTCAACTGTTTTTTATTTTAAAATATAGGCAAATGTGAATATATACATGTATGTTCCCCAAGTCCTTATAAAACAGGTAATATATTATACCTTGCCTTTTTCATTTTATACCCTGTAGATTATACCAAGACTATATTTAGAAACTCTTCTTATTCCTTTTTATAGCCACATAGCATTCCATTATATTGACGTCTGTGGTTTATTAATCCAGTCCCTGACTGCTGGGAATGTGGGTTTCCAGTCTTTTGCTATTATAAACTATGCTTTAGTGAATGGTCTTACAATGTCACTTTGTAATTTTTGTTAGTATCTTGGGGATAGATTCCTAGAAGTAGGAGTGCTGATTAAAGGCATAAACACTTACGTAATTTTGCTAGATATGATCAAATCCCCCTCCATAGGGTTTGTGCTGTTATTATTGGATACATTTAAAGAGTGATGTGATAATTCTATTTGAGTGTGTGTGTGTGTGTGTGTGTGTGTGTATATATATGATCTAATAAAAGAGTAATATGCAAATTGACCTTCACTTTGTTACACCTAAGCCACATCCACCAGCCAATCAGAGCGGCTGTATGCAAATTAACCCAGCCAAGATGGTGGCCAGCAGCCATGGAACCAGAGCAAACAGGAGGCTTCTGTTGCACCAGCAATGGAGGAAACTGCCTGCCTGGGCCACTCAAGGCAACAAAGTTTCAATTATAGAAGCCATGGAGCTGAAGCAAACAGGAGGCTTCATTGCCTGCCTAGGCCTCTACTCAAGGCAACAAAGTTTCAATTATAGAAGATAAATAAACCCCAGAAACCTGATTCCAGCCAGCGTTGCTGGGACGTTGGGTCAATGGGAACTGTGGGCAGCCTGAAAATGGCCCTCAGCCCCTCATCCAGGCTGCAGGCACCTCAGTAAGGACCTGAACCCTGAAGGGACTGTGGGCAGCCTGAAAACAGCACTCAGGCCCTCACCCAGTCTGGCCAGGCACGCCAGCAGGTGGACATCCCCCGAGGGGTCCCAGACTGCAAGTGGACACAGGCTGGGCTGAGGGAACCCTGAGTGCACAAATTTTTGTGCACCGGGCCCCCATAGTGTGTGTTTGTGTATATATATATAGAGAGAGAGAGAGAGACGGGGGGGGGGGAGGGAGAGAACAATTGAGCAATTTAGACATAGTATAAAATAGAGTTTAATTTTAAGAAATTACAAAGCTTTTCAAAAACATTTTAGGATTTCTTAAGCAAAGTTTTAAGACAAGTGATGTGAGAGTGTGTAGAGTAATTGGTTTATATTTATGTTGCTCCAGGTAAGAGGTGAGATGACATTGCTGTCAGACTTGTGTCCCTGCCTCTCTATCTACTGGCCGAGTGACTTTGGGTAAGTCATGTCAGGTCTTTGGGACTCATGGGGAAGCATTTGTGTAGAGTATGAGATGTGACAATGCATGAATAGCCCCGGCAGAGTCTGGAGCTGGTGGACCACCATGTGGGAGAAATTATTATTATTGGCTTGTTCTTGCCAGGCCCACACTGCTCCTCCCCGTCCTCACGGATCTGCAGGGAGGAGGCAGCTATGATGGGACTGAATGATCAGAGAGTAGGTTGAGCAACTTGTCCTGGTTTTCCCTGAACCTTTCTGGTTTTAGCTCTGAAAGTCCCCTGCCCTGGGAACCCCCTCAGTCCCGGGCACACTGGGACACAAGGCCACTCTGTCGGGAAGACAGACCTGGGTGGAAGGCCACAATGACCTCTGCCAGAGTTTGGAGACAGCCCCACCCTACTGTTCTCAGAAAGTCAGATAGCAGAACAAATCAACTACAGCCACAGAGGGGACCAGAAATGTTTAAGGTAAAATGGGACCCTCATCTTGAAAGGCTGAACCACAAGGGAGCTCAGTGGTGCCCAGCTCCTTTCTCCTTTCTCCTAGTCTGGAAATAGCTTTTTCTAAGGCCTCTGGGTATCAACCTTTGCCTGTTCCGGAGTGGTGGAGGTTAATATTTTTTTTAAAAAAAAACAACAATCATGAGGTGTACAGCTAGCCTATTCACTGTTTCAAAATGTGGGTTTTAATGTCATAAAAAGCGATTCCACGAAACCGTACTTAGTCATCCCTGTTCTCTGGGGGGTAAGTCAGTGTTTAATATTGACCAAGCAAGTGAGATCCAGGCCTCACAGAAGGACTTTTCATGCCAGATTCGTGTCTTCAGCTCCAGTTATTTCAACATTTTCATGAAAGAAAAATGTCTTTCGATATTGCTGGGTGCCCTAAGATCGCCAAGATATAGGCCACTCAGCCATAAAGTTGGGGAATGTGCTGGGATCCACTGACCCACCTCTGATGTCCTCAGGCTGCTGAGCATCTCCAGGAGCTCGGTCTGCCTTCCATTCTCATGCCTTCAGCTCTTGTGCCTGTTAAAGACCAAGGAACATCAGGGTGTGGCACACCAGGCACCCAGAGGTTTAGCCCTGATGGGTTTATAACATGAGTCATAAAACCAAATCTCATTAATTGCCTCTGAAATTGTAATTTCATGTTCAGAATAGCTTGCCAGTTCTTAAAGGGCACTCAGTTTAACGGGGATGTGTGCAGTTACCTGCTTGAGGCTTTGTTCAGGATATGTTTGTTGTTCCGTGTTGGACTTCCTGTCTTCTACCTGGAATATCACCCCAAGTTCATCATCGCCTGTTGAAGTTGTGGGCATGCTCTCTGGCCCTCTTCTGAGTGCTTTCCCTGACCAGCCAGACTGGCCAAAGGCCACAGATGGCCTTCCTCTGTCTCACACAGGACTGCCGGACCCTGGCACTTACACACACTGACCCCACCCTGACCCTAGTCCCAATCCTGACATCACCACCAGAGACACCACATTACACACGTAGGACAGTGCCCCACCCGGTCCTGATGGCATCTGGAACCAAGAGGCTGAGCTGAGCCTGGAGCCTCATCCATAGATCTGTGGTCTTTCCATGGTGAGCCACTCTGAGCTGGAAACACTTTGTGGGTAATTTCTGTTTCTTCCTATTCCTGATTAACCTTCTCTCTAAACTCCTGAGAAAGAGGGAGCTAGAGACAGACATGAGATTGGCCCCAGTCCCCACTATCACGTGGGCTCTCTCCTCTCCCCACCAAGCACCAGCGCTGGCCCGACCCGGCAGCTGTGAGCAGAGGAGAGGAATCCTGGTGGTCTGAAGCTGCCCTCTTGGCATTCACTCAATTAATCATCACTTATTCAGCTTATTTTTTTAAAATACATTTGTACTGATTTCAGAGAGAGGAAGGGATAGGAAGGGATAGATAGAAACATTACTGAGAGAGAAACATTGGTTGGCTGCCTCCTGCACAATCCCCTCCCCCCCACCCCCCACCACACTGAGGATTAAGCCCCCAACCGGACATGTGCCCTGACTGGGAATTAAACCAGTGACTTCCTGGTGCATAAGTCGACATACAACCACTGAACACACTGGCCGGGCTCAGCTTACTGAGTTTCTTCCATGGGCTTCTGGGTTTTGGGCATAGAACTGTGAATAACACGATGTCCAGGCCTGAGGAGCTGATGTTCTAGGGCAGTGGTTCTCAACCTTCTGGCCCTTTAAATACAGTTCCTCATGTGTTGACCCCAACCATAAAATTATTTTTGTTGCTACTTCATAACTGTAATGTTGCTCCTGTTATGAATCATAATGTAAATATCTGATATGCAGGATAGTCTTAAGCAAACCCTGTGAGAGGGTCCTTCGACCACCAAAGGGGTTGAGAACCGCTGTTTTAGGACGAGAGATCAACAATGAACAAAGAAGCAATACATAGAGCTAACGTGTCAGCAGTGCTGGGAAGCACACAGAGGAGACTAGTGTGCAGTGGGGAGGACACAGCAATTATGATGGTTAGGGAAGGACTCTAATGAAGGGATACCTGGGAAGAAACTGAAGGAAGTGAGGATTGTTTGGGAGCAGAGCCTGGGGGCCGAGGAAAGAGCTGTGCTGTGCTGGGGGCCTGCAGGGGAGAGGAAGAGCCTAGTATTCTAGGGAGGGGTAAGCGAGGGGACAGTCCAAGGTAAGCGTGCAAGGGTTGGGTGGAGCGGGCAGCAGAATGCACAGGCCTACAGGACAGGGCCACAGAAAATGCTTTGGATCTTACTATGTGTGTCTTGGGAAGGGTCCTCTGGACTCTGGAACATTCTAGAAGAGTGACAATATCAGACTTACATTTTAAAGTGAGTGCTCTACAGCTGTGTAGAGAACGGATTGTAGATGGGGCAAAGGCAGAAGCTGGGAGACCAGTGAGGAGACCACGGCAATGATCCAGGTAGGAAAGGATGATGCTTGGGCTGGAGTGGCAGCCAGGGAGGTGATGGAGTCATCTGATTCTGGATCGATGCTGAAGGAAGAGCCAGCAGGAGGTGACAGATGAGGTGTGGGGCAGGAGAGGGAGAGAGGCACCAGTAGAACCCCAAGGTGTTGTCTTTAACACCTGGAAGGTAGAGACAGGAAGGCTATGGGAGTGGCAGGTGCTGAGATGTCAAGGACACTCCCCAGGTTAACACGGAAACCTTGGTGGTGGTTAGGGACACAGGCTGGAGGAAAAGCCAGCCTTGCTCCTGTCTGGGGCCCACAGTGCAGAGTGGCTGCTGTGCGAGGCTCCTCATAGGGCAGGGCGCCTGCGGGGCTGCTTGTCACTCCCACAGCCTGACAAAGCTTCTTCCAACTTGGCAGGAACATCACCGTAGCAAGTCAACTCGATTGTCGCAGTGAGATCGGAATTCTCCAATTTGACTCTGCTAGATGGCTACTTTGGTAAGTGATCCCTTTGGTTTTAAACAAACAGCCCAGCTGGCCAACCTCAAGACGTGAGGAATTCTGACATCAAGCCTTTGTGGTGGGAAATAGCCAGTGTCCTTTGAAACAATAGAGCCCACTGAAATGTAAACTTCCCCTTGGGCTAGGACATGCCCTCCCCGCTCCTGCAATCATGGTTCAGAGACCTGAAATGGCTTCTTTGAGGAGGAGCAAGGAAACACCCCCACCCTGCCCCTGACTCCCCACCATGTAGTGCTTAGCCCCTTGGGAGGCATGGCTAAGTGACCAGAACAAAGCCTCAAGCAACAATGTCTGTCTTGAGGGTCTGTCTGTTCCCCAAATTTACAGAGAGGCCTGCAAAGGTCTTCCTACTTCCTCACTGAAAGTCAGGGTCCTGCCTGGGAAGTAGAAGAGGTCTGGGCTCAGCCCTGACTGACCTCTGCAGGTTGCTGGACTCAGCAGGAATATAAGGATGGCGGCGCTACCATTTATTGAGGACTCACTGTTCCAAACACTTGGCCTGGATGACATCACCTAATTCTCACAGCAGCAGTGAGGTAGAGCGTGTTATTGTTGCCATCTTACAGCTGAGAATGTAGGCTTGGTGAAGTTAGGCACTGTACCTGAGGTCACACAGTCTGGGAGCAGTGGGACCAGGCAGAAGCTCATGCAGCTCAATGGGAAAGCCTTCATGGTGGGCCAAGGCAGGGTTGCGCCAGCACACGGCGAATTGGGCATCGACCATCCTGACACCAGCGCACAGAGGCCTTGCAAACACACACAAGCCAGCTCTGCGGTTCAAGGATGAATGGGACAATCCCTGCGCTCAGGGAGCTCATGGCCTAGAAGAGCAAAGACCATGGGCTAAGCCCACCCCCTGACCAGTGCCCCTGGCACAGTCATTGTTCCATAACGTTCCCTCCAGAGGCAAGAGTGAAGAAATGACTTCTCCTGGGATGCTAACATTACTGGGCTGAGCTATCTACCTGTGCCTTCCCATATGTCAGGGTTTCTTAACCTCAGAACTATTTTGTTTTAAATGTTTTTTTTGTTGTTGTTTTTGTTGATTTCCGAGATAGAAGCATTAATGATAAGACAGAAACCTGGGCATGTGCCCTGACTGGGAATCAAACCGTGACCTTCTGGTTCATGGGTTGATGCTCAACCACTGAACCACACCGGCTAGGCTAACCTTGGCACTATTAACATTTGGGACCAGGAACTCCTTTGTCATGGATCCCTGCCCTGTGCATTGTAGGATGTTTAGCCATATTCCTGGTCTCTATCTGCTACATACAAGTCGTAACATTCCCCTCAGTAGTGAAAACCAGAAGTGGCCCCAGACATTGCCAGGTAGCCCTTGTGGGGGGCAAAGTCACCCCAGGTGAGGACCACTGCCATCTATTTTGATTGCACAAGTACTTGCAACTGGCAAGAGTGGTTGTTAGTTTGTTTTTTAAACCAGCCCTCAGGACACTCCTAGGACCACCTTTCATTAAGTAGAAGTTTCACACTAAGGTCTCCACACAAAAGCAAGGTAATGCCAAGACCCAAGTTACCGTGTTGGTAGTTGTCAATGTGCCGGATTTGTATGTAATACAAATGTGCTACATTTGTGTGGGTGAGCTGTTTTTATTACAATTTTGAACAACAGGAAAATCCTCATATTACAAACATTCACACTGAATGTTGGCAGACCCCTCAGCCCTTGGGAGGCAGGTTTGGAGATGCTGGTTTCGTGTTGGGAAGCGGCCGCAGAGAGCGGTCACAGCGCCTTCTTCTGCCCTGAGACTGGGAGGTTTCATCAGACAAAGCCCGGAGGAGGAGGCAGGGAGGGCTCTCAGAGGACAGGATCCACGATTGGGGAGAAAGAAAATAAGAGTAAGTTAGGGGGTGAGCAGGAGAGAGGAAGGGCCTCTCGCCCCACGCAGTTTTAAGAAAAAGCCCCATAATCTCGGTGATGGAGGGCCAGGAGGTTAAACCAGAATAACCATAATGAAAACAGTCTGTTTGCATTATGTGAAGCTTCCAGACATTCCCGGGAGCAGGTCCAAGGTGGAGAATCCCAGCGGAAGTGCTGCTGGTTGGAGTGGAGAGGGTGGTGGATGCAGGGTGGGAGGGGGGGGCCCGGCCATGGGGAGGGGGGTGGGGGGGGAGAGGGGAGCCCGCAGGCTGCAGAAACAACAGCTGGCTTTAATGTTCCAGAAAAGAATAGCTCTTCACTGGAATCAATTTGTTCTCCCTTCTCCGAAATCCAGAGCCAATTCCAGGGTTTGCTCCTGGGAAGTCGGCTCAAATGCAGGGGACAGCTGAGCACAGGCCAGCACTCATCACTCCTTGCGGGTTGGAGATAGACCCAGAAAACATGGAGAGGCCTGACCAGGGGACGGATAGCTATTGGTGGTCATGGCCTCAGCCTCTGGCAGTTCCAGAGGGAGCTGAGGCACCGCCCCCCCTGAAGTGCAGGGACAGGGGCCACAGGTCCCCTTTCTCTCCTCTGAAGCCCCAGGATATGCATCCGTCACCACAGTCCCTTTGAGGAATTTCGTTCCTTCTTGTGACACAATTGACCACTTTCCACAGGTCAGATTTTGGTGCCAAGAGAGACCCTGAGCAATAACGTGGTCCAGCTCCTCATTTAAAGATGGAGGCTCTGAGGCTCAGCTGGGTGACTCCCCAGGTCACTGCCCACCAGTGCAGTGCTCTCTCTCTCAAACCAGCACCTGCTTCCTGTGGAGACTTGTCCAGGGCCTCTCAGCTTTGCCATCCACCCTGCTGCCTCCCAAGATACAGCGAGCATGTGCGTGAGCATGTCCACGGATGCACACAGGTGAGTGTGTGTGCCCTGGCATGAGAGTGACTCTGGTGCCTACCTGTCTTTGTAAACTGCTGACAGTAAATCTCCGTACTGACACTCTGTGAAGTGTTAGGATCGAGGGATGGGCTGGAGAAAGGGTTGGGGAGAGGGTGTGTGGGTCAGGCAGGCCGTCAGGGACCTAGGAAAGTCCTTGGAGCTCTGTGTCCAGGGTGGTGTGCGCTGGGTTCAGGCCGCTCAGAGAAGGTGTCCCAGGAAAGGAGGTTCATTGAGGATGCTCGGAATGCCAGCTGGTGATGAGGGGCCTGGGAGGACTCTCCCACAGAAGGAACGAGGGCTGGGAGGCTGGGAAAGGGGCACATTTGGCAAAGGCTGAATAGTCCACATTGACTGCTGGCCAGGGTTTATTTAGAGACTATTTAGTCAGCTGCCAGATATATTGTTAATTTATTATTTTATTTTATTATTTTTTAAAAATACATTTTTATTGTTGATGGTATTACAGATGCCCCCCCCCCTTTCCCCTTTCCCCCTCCATCCAGCCCTACACCCCAGGCCTTCACCACCCTACTGTCTGTGTTCATGGACTATGCATATAAATATATACGTTCTTTGGTTTATCTCTTCTTGTCCCTCCACTCCCACACCAAGGTATGTCAGTCTGCTCCATGCCTTCATGCTTCAGGTCTTATTTTGTTGGTCAATTCATTTTATTCATTAGATTCCACAAATAAGTGAGATCATGTGACATTTCTTTAGCTGCCAGCCATTTATGGAGCCCCGACTGTGTGCAGAGGGCTGTGGGAGGGGCCGCTGTCTGCCTCCAAATCCCAGCCTAATCCTAACTCCCGCAGGCCCACCATCAGGGTCCCGGAGCCAGATCCTGGTGAACCCGCCTCCCAGGGAGTCTCTGAACTCCCAGGATATGCATTCGCATTCCCTGCTCCCATGGAAGTTTCTCCGAGGACTCCTGAAGGACCACCAGCCCCTGTGCAACCGAGTCTCGGTGGACAGGGAAGTTCTGCTCATTCTGTCTGACCTGTGGCCCAGCTCCCTGCACTGCCTGTATTTCACAATCAAGGATGCACAGAAGGTCTGCAGACCTTGTCTCACTTGTTCCCTGGGGCCCGTGGAGCCTTAGGGCAGAGGACCACACGCTTAGCAATTTCTCTGCTTCACATCGAAGGCTGTCACCAGCTTGCCTTGGTCTCTCTCCCCAAGTCCCCGCAGTCTGACATTCAGAAACATCTTCCAGTGTCCCACCTCGGGCCTGTCCTTGGGCCTTAGCAGAGCAGCTGGGGTTTCCTTTGTACAGACCAGGCCGCAGAGGCTTGGCGAGGGCAAGCAGGTGCTCGAGGGTGGGCTCCCTCTGAGGGTGGTGACCTCCCTGAGCCCGCTTTGGAGCTTTCCTCAGCCCCCACCCCTTCCAGGGGACTTCCCTCTGGAGGCCCAGGCGGCCACCTTGCTCTGCTCCTTTGTGAAGGGAGTGATTTCCAAAACCAACTGTCAAATTTCCTGAAAGGCGCTCTAGCACCCCCCACCCACCCACCCCCCTCACCCCGACTTCAAGGGCTGAGCAGGGCCCTACCCAGGAAGCCTGAGCCAGCACTTCCCTGGCAACAAACCTGTGTGCTGACCCTGGCCTCAGGGGTCTTCCTCTCTTCATTAGGGGGGATGCTGGGGAGGAGGGAGGAGGCTCTGGGGAGCCCCAGCCCTTATGGGGATCATCCTGAGAAGTGCACACTCCTGTACAGGCTGCCCGGCTCTGGGCCACAGCCACCTTTGCCTATAGCGGGGCTTTGGCAACGGAAAGAACATGTCTTAGCTCCTGGGCCCTGCATGAGGCAAAGGCCCCCACTCCAGGGCTCAGCCTTCCCACTTCCCAGCAGACAGAGGCCTGGGTCCCCTGAGCTGTGCCGGGAGCTGGCAGCGAGAGGGTGTGGGGACCGACTGGCAGCCTCCTCTCTGCCAGGCAAGGCTCTAGGAGCTACGTGGCTTCTGCTGAGCAGGAACTGACATGGTTGCCTCCCTGCCCAAGGGCGCAACGGGGCCCCCTACCACTGCCTGCTCCCAGCGCCTGACCCAGCAATTGGAACCTAGCTGCCAGAAGGTCAGAACAGTACTGCTGGGTGTGTGCCAGGCCAGACCCAGTAGGAGGTGCCCAGCTGTGCTCCTGGGAAATGGAATGTTCTTGCAGGATCGTGGTTTCCAGACGGTACTATAGTGAGTCCCTGCTCACACTCAGGATGGGAGGAGGCATGCATGACCCCGAGAAAATCATGTGGGACAGGTCAGGGCAGGGGATATCATGGGGCTCACCCTGAGAGGGCTGGCAGGACGGGGTGTCAAGGAGGGTGCCGGGCAAGGAGGCCACAGGGTAGCTAGTCCAAATGGAATGACATTGATGATGGGGAAGGGCACAGAGCCACAGCTGTCTAATGATTATTCACCTTAGTAACTACAGATCCGCTTTCGTACAGACCACAGGAAAACCAAGGATGGAACAAGGCTGGAAAAAGATGAGAAGCCTCGATGGGTCCATGACTCAGAAAAGAAATACATTTTGAGAAGACCAAGGACAGGACACACTGTCATTTGGTTGCTGTGCCCGGATGCTGACCCCCTCTGGGAGTTTTTCTCGGGAACGCTGACCATCCTCTGGTCCCAGGCACAGGCTGAGCTGTAACAACATAGACGATTAGCCACCTTGTTATCGGCCTTTGAGCTCCTGAAGGCCAGACTGCAGACCCTCCCCTCCCCTTTCCCTGTTACACGTACTGCTCGAACTGCGCGCAGCTATCTTTTCCCTCGTGTGTAGGTAATCAGCCAAGTGGTGAGGGAGTCAGAGCAGAATTTCCAGGGTGACTGCTGCTCTCGCATACTGCTGGCATTCCTGGAATAAACGCTCATAGACCATTTAACCCTGTCTCTGCTCAATTTGGCTCAAGTAGTGACAGGCGGCCTCGGACCCACTGTGTCCTATTTCAAAATGTCTTAGAATAGGTTTGCGGGAGAGGAGAGACCTGTGCCCAGGGCGGGGAGTGGGCGGGGAGGGGCAGCCAAAGGTGGATTCCAAGCTTTTGTGCAGGGCACCCAGGGTCACCACCTGACAATAGAACTTCTTCCTGCAGGGAGATGGCAGTGGGTTCAGAGGCAGTGGGTTCAAATCTGCTCCCACCTTCTCCCTGGAGACCCACTTTCTTCGTCTGTAAAGTGGGGACCACAAGGCCTGACTGATGAGGTCATGGTAGGTCAGCTGAGGAAATGCTCTCAAAGGCGAATCAGATGTCAGTTTGAGTTTTCCTTCTCTGCAGTATCACAGGCCGGAGGTGAGGGCCAGGGAAGGGAGCTCCTGGCCCATGCAAAGCGGTCATCACCGTCTGGGCAATTGCCCTCCAACGGGTGGTACGATCCCAAACCCTGCTGCTAGGACTCCTGGCTCCGGGGAGAGAACAGAAGCAGGTTCCCGCGAACTTGGCAGAAGTGGGGACAGTTTTTCTTGTCCCTCCCAACCCCGTTGTTCACAAGCAGACACGCAGCTCCCTCCAGGCACTGGGCCTGGGGCAACGCATGTAGATGGAACGGCAGAGCTGGGCCCTCAGCAGGCTTACTTTCCAGGGCCCAGGGAGACCTGGTCCTGAAGGGGAGCAGCCTTGGGAGGAGGATGCACATTGTAGACAGCTGACCCTATGACCTCTTCATATGGGAGGGCAGGGCTGACCCTATGACCTCTTCATGTGGGAGGGCAGGGCTGACCCTATGACCTCTTCATGTGGGAGAGTGGGAGCCCATCCTCACTCCCCTGCTCCTTGGAACCCCGACTGGTCCCCCCTGGCTTTCAGTCCTTTGCTGCATGTCTCCAGCCCAGACTCTGAAAATTCAGGCTCCTACAGCCAACTGCCACCGTCCTTTCCCACACGGCCACTGTGCCCCGGTCACTGCTTTGGTCAACAGTACAGGCTAAGGGTCAGGGCAATGACCCTTGGGGGAGACTTGCCAAGTCAGGTGTCGGGGTAGAGGTCCTGTGAAACCTTGGCAGAAAATGCTCTTTCTTTCTTCTTCAGAGGAAGGGGGCGGGGAGGATGAGCAAAACATGGTTTTTCTCGGCAAAACAAGGCCACCCACATACACTCCCATTTAAACGCCAGGCCTGTTGGCGTAACTGGGACCAAGTATCGCCCCACAGTAGTATTTGGAGGCAATCTCCTCACTTGACTCGCCCTTGACTTAGAAAAGGGGAGCTTGGGTCCAGGCCAACATCCCCCCAGTCCCGGCACACACCTCCTGTCAATGCATCCGGGAGCCATGCAGAGAGGGGTCTGAACTTCAGCCCCGCAGCCTTGCTCCCAGTTGCCTCCTGGTTGAAGGAGACGAAAGGTCAGCGACCCTGGGCAGCTCAGGGGACAAGTCCCAAAGGAACTGACAGTCTGGTCAGAGCTCTGGCTCCACGGCAGCTGCGGGCATGTGGGCTTTCAGATCCGCAGGGAACCTGTTTGTCTTTGGACCTGTGTCCAGAGTTTAGGCTGTGGCTTTGGGTGTGAATATTCAGTCCTGTGCAAGCACTTCCAGTGACGGGTTTTGGACTTCTGCTCTTTCCTTCATGCTTCTCCGTAAACATGGTTGTTTTCTAACAGAAGCTGGACGACACGCAGATGTCAAGGTCTGTGACCTCTAATCTATTTGTGCAAAGGATCAGATTAAAATGGGCTTTTCCTGACAGTTCCAAGCGTTGATTAGCAGCCTGTGCTTGTGGGTGTTATGGGCTGAGTGACCCTGAGACCCCATCTTCTGTTCTTTGGCAGCAGGAACAGCTCCCGGGAAGGGAGGTGACCCAGAAGCAGGTCCAGGCCTCGCATGTCTGAGGAGTCCCCAGAGCCCCCCCCCCGCTACAGACAGCCCTAGAGCCTTGAGGTCCCACGAGAAGGAAGCCGCAGGCCCCCCAGGTCTTCCAGCATTTGCAGCTAATCCCACGAGGACATCCATGTTCCCTGGGACTGGCTGCCAGGGAATTTCCTTTTCCTTCACTTAAAGTGAAGGCAAATAAGCAACCAGGAATGCAGTCTAAATTGCTGGTTAGGGAGTTTCCTCGCTGACACCACACATCAGCTCTCACACCTCCTTCTGTTGCCGCCTGATCCAGTTGGAATTCAGAATGATACCCCAGGAATCAGAAAATCCTGACTAATCTTTTTAAAAATTCAATTATGCTTACTAGATGAATCATACAAAGTCAGGAAAATGAAAGATATGTTCAGCAGAGATTTCCAATGACAGCATTTGAACCTGCACTGGGCAATCTGGGGTCGGCAGTGTCTGCCCACCCACAGGGGCTCCTATGTCCCTACCTCAGCTGTCTGCTCCACCCAAGGCAGCTGCTCGCTGGTGAGAAGGACAGGAGCCGGCGCGCAGGCCTGCGCCTTCAGCATGGACCCACCCTGCCTGAAGGGATGGGGAAGTCACCTGGAGAGGATGGCAGACCCAGTGAGGGAGCCCAGCACCAGCTTCTAGGAGCCACAGGACGGGGTTCGCCTTGGTAGAGCAGTTCTCCTGGGCTGCATTTACACTGATGCCTTGATGGCTCCTGACAGGGTGGTAGGCATCCCAGACCTGTACTGTGAGCTGTCAGGCTTTGGGCAAGTCGCAAACGTCTCCAAGCTCAATATCCTCCTCCTCAAATGGACAGTGATGAGAACCTGCCCCACAGGCTGTTGAGGATCTCACGGTCATGGGTACAGACCATCTGTCACCATGCTTGGGACACAGGCGGAGCAAGCGCTCAATACATGTTCCCTGTCCTCACTGTTCAGGCTACCTCAACCCAAGCCCGGGTCCTGGCTGCAGGGCATTGCTGGGGTCCTGCCCTTGTCTCTGTGTCCGTCTGTCCTTCCTCCATTTCTTCCCAATAAACAGCCATCCCCCCACTACGAGCCCAGGTGCCAGGAGGTCGGGTGTCTCCAGCATGGGGTCAAACATGCAGGAAAGCAGCTGGCAGGGCCTGGCTTAGCCTTCAAAGGGTTGGCTCCCATTGCCTGTGGGTCAGTGCGAACAATGAAAGGCAGTTGTGGGCACTGCTCAGGTGGTGGAGGGAGAGGTGGTGAAGGGAGAGGTGGTGGAGGCCATTTCAGGACTGGAGTGGAGGGAGGGAGCTGATGTCCCAGCCCACCCAGAGGAGGAATGGCAGCACCCCAGCAGCCTGGTGTCCATCAGCAGTGAGGCCATGCGTGTGTGTGTGTGTGTGTGTGTGTGTGTATGTGTTTGAGAACTGGGCGTGAGTGTAGACAGGGATAGACCTCTGTGCTTGTGCCAGGATGGACGTGTGTGAAGGTGGAGCTAAGCGGATGGGGTGTGTGCACTGTCTTATACCTGGGAGAGCTGTGGTGGGTGTCCCGGGTGTGCGTACCTGGGTATGAGCAATGTGCACGGGTGTGAGTGTGGTCCTGTGTGCACAGAGCCACATGTGCCCAAGCATGTGTGTGACTGTGCATGGCTGGTGTGTGAGGAAACAAGCCTTTCCTTCAGCGGCTGTGTGGGGCCGGCCTGCTGGTCACCTGGCTGACAGGGCTGTAGTGACAGCCTTTATTGGGCCTGTTGCATCCCAGGAACTGCTGACGGGAAACCAGGAATGAGGAAATCCCAAAGGTTTCTGTGTGTTTTCATTTCAAAGGGCAGAAAGTGACCTTTGCCTCTGTCACTGGGGCTTGCTGCTGTTTCTTTGTCCCTTACCTCTGCAGTCAGTTTCACTTTTGTTCCGGTTGTTTTCAAATTCCCTTGATGAAACACCGAGAAGGTGAGGCAGCTGTGGTGTGATGTGTGTCCACTCAGGTGCCTTCGTGAGGACCTTGGCCCAAGGACCGGCCTGTGTGGAGTCAGGGGCTCAGGAGCCAGCCTCGGAGGCGTAGCAATGACTGTGATGAGCCAGCCCAGCCGAGCTCAGGAGGGAGGCTGTGACTTCCCAGGGCACGCTGAGGCATTTGTCCAAAGTAACACCCAGACCGGTGTGGGAGCCGGGACCAGACCAGCTGCCAGGCCTGGTGTTGGTGGAGTACATCCGGCTGATTGGCCAACGGCAGGGGAAGACGGGAACTAATGGTCTGCGCCAAACAGCATGGCTCCCAACACCTTTCTCTACCCAGGTGGCATTTGGGACATACTTATTACTAAAACATATTTGTTGTTTGTTGGAAATTCACACTGAACAAGCCAGGCATCCAGTGTTTTGTCTGGCAGCCCTATCCTGAGCCTACACCCTCCTTTGTGTGCTCTCCAGGGTCAGAGGCAAAGAAACTGTCCATAGTAGCAAAGAGCTGAGGTTTGTCAATATTTAACATGAGGACAGACTAGGGCCTCTCCTGGAATATTACCTCTGTCTTGGAATGTGCATATCGTCGCTGGCCAAGCTTATGGATGCCCAGATGCTCAGTATCCTGGAGATGACTCCAGGCATTAGCTCATGTGGCATTGCCAGCTGCATAGTGCTCTAGGCTTTATGCATTTCTCCTCCTCTTACTCTTCCTTGCCTATTGCTATGGAGTGAATAATTGTGTATTGAAACCTACCTCAAAAGGGGATGATATTTGGAAGTGGTCATGAGGGTGGAGCCCTTATGAATGGGATTAGTGCCCTTGTAAGGGGCCCCAGACAGCTCTCCCCCTCTCCCCCACCCCACCAATGAGTACACAGCAAGAAAGCAGCTGGCCATGAACTAGGCAGTGGGTTTTCATTGGATACCAAATCTGCTGGCGCCTTGATCTTGGATTTTCAGCTTCCAAAACTGTGAGAAATAAATTCCTGCTGTTTGTAAGCCACTCAGGCTATGGTATTTTGTTATTGCAGCCCAAGTGGACTTAGACACTCATGAACCCATTTTTAGAAAGTTAGAAGTGAGCCTGATGAAGACAGTTTGGCCAGAGCACCACCCACATAGACATTGAACTTGGGCAAGGATGATGCTGTGAACATCTTTGTGAGTGATTCCCACGTAAGAGCAGAGCTGGACATTGGTGTGACAATATCTAGGTTAATGATACCATCAGCCATATTTGTAAATTAAATATTAAATAAAGTGTCTTTATTCTTAGTCTTCAATAGCACTTTGAAACTCCACTAATAACTGTGGATTTGAGATATGCAAACAAAAACAATGTTCATTGAAAAATATTCAATATTTGAAATCTAGATTGATCTTGTTTTATTTATCTTGTAAAGTGTCACATCTAGCCCTACATGGTATGGCTCAGTGAATAGAGCATTGGCCTGCAGACTGAAGGGTCCTGGGTTTGATTCTGGTCAAGAGCATATGCCCAGGTTGCAGGCTTGATCCCCAGTAGGGGATGGGCAGGAGGCAGCCAACCAATGATTCTTTCTCATCATTGATGTTTCAATCTCTCCTCTCCCTTCTTCTCTGAAATCAAATTTTAAAAA
The DNA here is from genome assembly GCA_004026665.1 of Murina feae. Lineage (NCBI taxonomy): Eukaryota > Metazoa > Chordata > Mammalia > Chiroptera > Vespertilionidae > Murina > Murina feae. The sequence continues at coordinate 120,259 of PVJC01000222.1, forward strand.
ATAAAGTGTCACATCTTAGGCTGACTTGCTTACTCATCTGCCTGTGAAATGCTTTGGGATGATTGCCCCACATATGATGTCTGTGGCACGCTCCACTCTGCTTCCCTCCCGTGTTTTGGGGATGTCAGCATTTCAGTCCGCCCTGGGAGGGGGCGGTCATAGATTGGATTTCTGCCTGCTCCCCAGCTTGGAACAGATTGGCAGCTACATTTCCCTTGACATCAGCTTTGGTGAAACCACTGGCAGGTTGGCTCACAAACCTGCTAGAACCTCATCTTTCTTCTCATCATGGTTTCCCTAAAGATGCTAGGTCATGAGCTTGATCAGATGTTGCCAACACTAGTGAGAAATGAGGAGCTGCCCTGCCTTTTATTCGCATAGGCCAAGGGCCACACTGGGAGGGCAGCAGGCCGACCCCGGCCACAAGGGAACTGGACAATAGACTTCCTGCCAGCTCTGCTCTCAGGACTTCTGCTCTAAGAAGTCACGTTGGCATCTGAGTCCAGAGAGGGAAACCTGGGGCTGTGCCCGGGGCCACACCCTCTCTAGCAGGAGCTGTGCCCTGCCTGGCTAGGGACAACAATCATCTGCTGAAGTACCAGGTGGGGATCCTTCCATAGCCAGGGACCTGGGACAATATTGCCCAAAGAAAGGAAGGGTGGTCGCCATGATTTTAGGTACACAAGCGTTAGCATTTTTTTGTAAATGATTATACATTTTTTCAAATGTACTCAGAACTAGAGAAGTGTGACACCAAACTCAACAATAACCATTTATTAGACCACGGTACACTATCGAGGGATTTCTTTAACCTCTGCCACACCATCACATTATTTAGCAAGTTTCAGTGAGATGGCTGTACCTGCGCAGCGAGCCTGTGACCTCCCTCAGGGAAGGACCTCTGCGACACTGGTGTGCATCGGCCCGAGAGCCTGGTCGGCAAGGTGCACCAGGCACGACAAGAAGCAGAGCTGTGAGCGCATCTTCCCAACTCTTGGCTCCACTGCAGGTTTGTTTTGCATATTGCTGACTAACCAGTGTGGGTTTTTTATTTTATATTTTATCTGCCATTTATTGACCCTGACCCCCACCCATTGTTCCTCTTTGTTCTTTAGTCCTCCTCTGAGGCCCCGCATCTCCTGAGGGGACATCTATAGGGGGGAGAATCCTCTCACAGTAATCAGAGGACACCCACCCTTGGCTTCCTGGAGCTGTAAGTCTCCGGAGAAGGCGAGGCAGCCCTTATATCCAGGTGAAGGGCCATCGGAAGGAGGGGTGAGGCCAATGGAGGGGAGGCTGGGTTGGCTGAGTGGACAGGCAGCCCATGGCTGGGAAGTTCCTTTGTGCTGAGGGACCACTCCATTGTTCCCCAGCTGCCAGCTGCAGGCTGGAAGATGACTTGTTGTTTTTGCCCCATCTGAGAACTGTAAAAGGGGAAGGATTACAAGAAACAGGAAAAACTCAGTTTAGATAAGAGTAGCCAGGAACACATTAGGTCTTCTGGAATGCACAGATTCTCCTGGAATAAATGCATTCATTTATTCAACAAATATTTATTGAGCACCGTCTTTTTAATCCTTACCCAAGAATGTTTTGTTTTTCTTCCCCCTCAGGCATATTTTTATTGATTTCAGAGAGGGAAAAAGAGAGAGCTAGAAACATCAATGATGAGAATCATTGATCGGCTGCCTTCTGTACGCTTCTTCCTGGGTATTGAGCCTGCAACCCTGAGCATGTCCAGGGAATCCAACAGTGACTTCCTGGTTCACAGGTTGATGCTCAACCACTGAGCAACCCTGGCCAGGGCCGAAGGATATGTTTTTATTGATTTGAGAGAGAAAAATCTCAATGTGAGAAATGTTGCCTCCCATATGTGCCCTGACTGGAAATTGAACCCACAACCTTTTGGTGTACAGGATGATGCTCCAACTCACTGAGCCACCTGGCCAGGCATTAAGCATATCTTGAATGCCAAGCAGTGATCCAGAACTGTGCCATGGGTTTGTGAAAGTATGGCTGTTTTGAATGGTTGAATCAGATGGGAGACTTGGTTTAAAAAAAAAAAAAAAAGAGCACCATTTTATTACAGTATTTAGTAAAGAAAATACCAAGTATTTTTAGGCTCCATCCAAAGAAATTCAACCCCGGCCTCAGCAGCTTCATACGCTCAGGAACACACGGGTCAGGCCTCTGAGAATGAGCCCCTTCCTTCCTGTGCAGATATGATCAGCCCCTGCAGGCCATGGGCAGCAGGGCAGACATTTGGCAGGGGGCTCGTGGTAAAGGCCGTTTATTTAGTCCCTCAAGCAGGCAGAAGGCAGAGAGGAAGGAGTCACGGTGGCTCTGAGGCTCTGAGGCTCTGCCCCTGGGGAGCCTGGCTGGCCTCACTGTTCCGGCCGGTCCTCATGCTCCTACATCAGCAAATGCGTTCACTCCATTTCCTCTCCAGGGCTGGCCTCTGCCCGGTATGGATAGTCCTTTTGACTCTTGGCCCTGAATGTGGGTGCTGGGGAGGGGCTCAGGGTGCTAGAGGAAACTGAGTATTCCAAGTGTAATTGATGACATTTTTAGGCCTTTGGGGAAGCATGGCTCTGTCTCCTTTTAAAACACACATGGGCCCTGCCCGGTTTGGCTCAGTAGATGGAGTGTTGGCCTGCGGATTGAAGGGTCCAGGTTCAATTTTGATCAAGGGCACATGCCTGGGTTGCGGGCTCCATCCCCAGTAGGGGCTGTGCAGGAGGCAGGCGACCAATGATTCTCTCTCATCACTGATGTATGTCTCTCTCTCTCTCTCTCTCTCTCTCTCTCTCTCTCTCTCTCTCTCTCTTCCCTTTCTCTCTGAAATCAATAAAAACATATTTTTAAAAATGTTTAATTCATTAAAAAAGAAATGTGGATGGGGCATAGAGAACATGCGATGGTCAGAAAAGAAGGTCTGCATTTAACCTGGGAGCAGGTGGAGCCCCCCCTGGTGGCATCACTGCCAGCTACCTGCGCCTTGCACACTGTGATGACATTAATGCCTATCTTCTGCTCTCTGGCCACGGAAACAACGACCAAGAGGGAGCTGGGAAATGAGCCAAGAGCGAGTCCAGGCACACAAATAAGCCCATGTCAAGGGACTCGCCATCGTCAGGGAGCCACTGCGTGGCAATGGCCCGTGTCTGTGTGAGCCTGCTGAGCGCTGGCCTCTAAAGCCGCGTTCCCAAGGCGTGGTGCCCAGGCCAGCAGCAGCAGCAGCGCCTGGGAAGTTATTGGAAACTCAGATTCTCAGCCCCACCCCAGGCTCCAGGGCAGGGCCCGGGGGTCTGTTTCCGATGACGCCCACAGGGGAGAACCACTGCTCTTCAAGGACCCCCTCCTGTCATCTCCCCGCACCAGGCCAGTATTGTCACACGTTCTCTACACGCGAGAACAGCAGGAGGCGGTTTGGCGAGAAAGGAGATGCACTCAGGTCCATTCCAGACAGCTGTGTGCCGTCCAGGCGTGCGGTCCGGAGGCCCCTGGGCGTGAGTTCTGGCAGCAGCAGGTGCTGCTAAGGCTGTTGAGTGGGACGCTGAGCGGGATGAGGAGGGTCAGCACTGAGCACAGGTGGAGGTGCAAGAGCCGCCACGCCGGGCAGTGCTGGTCCTCACCCTGGTGACTTCAGAAACTGCACCCGCAGAGGAGCAGGCAGAGCGGGGGCAGGAGAAGCAGGAGGTGTGTGTGTACACCCGGGAGAAGGAGCGAGCTGTGACGGACCGTCCACCAGGAGCAGAACCCCGGTGTCCAGGGGGGTTATTAAAAGGGTGAGCTTGTCCGGGGCAGCTGCACTGTGATGTGAAGTCTCCAAGCCAGCGTGCAGTGGTGCGAGCCGCAAAACAGAGACAATCTTGGGAAGTTTGACCATAAAAGAGGACAAAAGACAGCCGTGACGAGAGGAAGCCTGGGGTGAAGAGTGGCTGTTATTACTGTGGAGAAACCTGGAAACATAAGCGAGTTTGCCAAAGGAAGAGGTTCGAAAGGAAACGAGTTGAAGATGCCGGGGAGGGAGGACATGTGGAGGAGCAAATGACTCCCCGCCCCCACAAAGTGACAGGGGCGGGCTCGAAGCACAGCCAGAGGGGACAGACAGGGGGAGAACTGCAGGCTAAATCACCATGTGTCTGTGAAGTGCAAGATTGGAACGAGGCCAGAGCAGCAGGTGGGCGGGCCAGAGGTGGAGCAGCTCCTGGAGGAGGCGCCGGGTGGCACAGGTGACCAATATATCCATCCAGAGGTAAAGGCCTCCAAAGTGGAGGAGGTCAAGGACTGAGGGTGTGAGGACGGGAGGGTGAGCGTGTGGTGGGTGGAGGCCAACAGGAGAAGTTCAGAGTCAGAGCAGCAGCCTGGAAGAATGAGAGGTAGGACCAGAGAGGGATGGATGACAGAAATGAGGAAGGGGCTGAGGGGGGCTGGGCTGGATGTCTGAGCCTCTGGAGAGGCAGGGCTCAAGGAGCAGAGGCAGGGAAGTGTCCCAGGAACCCAGGAGACCGCCCCAGGCCAGGAACCCACCCCTGCCCTAGCCCCAGCCTGGTCCTGGGTGTGGAAGGAGCAGCTCTGCTCAGAAGAGCACAGGGAGTGGGCCCTCCAGTGCTGCCATTTCCTGCTGGAAACTGATTGTGTTCACCAACCTTGGTTGCTCTGAAAGGTCAGAGCTATGCACCCATTAAGTTGAAACATTGTTAGTTAAAGCAAACCCCCACCTGTTACTTACATGTAAATTCTTGCTGCCTGTTTGTTGTTGCAATTTTCCTGCCTAAAGATATGGTTGTTTTCTCAGAGACTCAGTAAAAGACTGGTGAGGCCCAGGCACCAGTGGGCAGTCTGACCCACTAAAGGTAGACTCCATGCCTGGTCCCCCAGTTTCCAAATTCTCTTCCAGTCTCTCTCTCTTCATTTTGTGTGCAGCCTCCTCCAGAACTCTAACCCTGAATAGGAACCCTGAACCACACTGGATGTGTAAGGGGCTCCCACAATTTCCAGCCAAGATGCAGGTGGAGGGAGCAGAGGGGACAGAGGCTGAGGAGGTGGCGGCTGGAGGGGCTAGAAAGCACAGGGCAGTGGGAACAGTGGGTCTGGGGGGAAGTGCAGAGTGATCTGGGGGGAGGAGGCAGAGGAGCTGGATCCAGGCCTTGAGCTTAAGCCATGTCCTAAGCCCGGCCAGGGTGCCCTGGGTGCTGGACTGGGTGGACACAGGCTAAAACCATAAGGACCCTACAGCTTGGCAGGGCTTGCTGATGTTCTGCAGGCTCTGAGGCTGGAAAAAAGGCAGAGGCAGAGGGGTCCCATCCCATGCCCTGAGTTACAGTTATGCTGGGCATATCCCAAAATGAAACTTGGCAGTGTTCTCTAGTCCTCAATGACTTCTTCCCTCTTTCTGCCTAGATAACTGCCCCACCCCACCCCCTGCCACCACCAATTTTCATGCAGATCCCATCAATGTTTCTCTCTCTCCCTAAAATCAACAAGCATGTCCTCAGATAAGGCTTTTTTAAAAAAAATTGTGATGCAGAAAATAGCTTTAAATTGAATGGAGATGAATTCTGCCCACCACCCTCGGGACGGTCCTGTGTGCCTACCAAGGTGGTGTGTTCCCCTTTGAGATGCTGAGCTGCGTGTGTCCTGAGCTGCTGGGCATGCAGCATAGTTCCTCCGTGTCTCCTCTGTGAGCAAGAATCAAGTCATGTGCACAGCAGGCGCTCGGTAAATATTTGTGAAAGGGACAAATAAACGCGTCACCCAGGAATGTTTGGAATAGAGGCAGTGTCCCAGCAAGCCAGTGGCTAGGTCTTTGGAATCAGACAGGTTAGTGGTTCAACCTTCAGCTCTGCCCTGCAACGGAGGGCAAGTTCTCAGGCTCCCTGAACCTCAGTCCCTCCACCTCCTGCCCGGGAGAGGGGCAGAATGATTGGTGCTCCCTGCAGGCTGTGGTGAGGATGGAGCACGTAGCACAGCGGGTCAGGCTGTCTGTTGGGAGGGTACAGGGTGAGTGTGAATTCGGCAGAGTTTAAGGCAGACTGGACCAGGAGCAGCGTCCCTGACTCCCCTCCGGACTAGGGACTGATTTGGTTTCCATTCTGAAAGTGGTCCTTATGGAAAATGGCTCCACGACCAAGTGATTTCCTCCTCCTCCTCCTCCTCTTCTTCTTCTTCTTCTTCTTCTTCTTCTTCTTCTTCTTCTTCTTCTTCTTCTTCTTCTCCTTCTTCTTTTACCAAGTTTATAACATTTGTTTCATTATAAAGCAATATTAATCATGAAAATTAGAAAGATGTTGAAAAATGAGATGTTTTTAAAACCCTCATAGTCCCACCATTGTTATTAATATTTTATTTTTTAAAAAATTCTATGCATCAACATTTTGAAAAATGTAATTACAAGTACTTTATGTATGTGTGTGTGATCCATAAATCTGTCTGATTTTTTATTTGACTTCATAAGTGTTTTTCTCATTATTATAGGTTATTCATGAGCATGATTTCCAGGGGCTGTATACACCCATAGAGCTGTTTCTCCACATGTTCTCAGAGCACTTTGCAGCCCGGCAGTCTCCCCGTGGTGCTGGGTACCATGTCCCCAAGGCCTGACTTCAGCAGAAGGCCATATGTGAGGCCCAGCACAGGGACAAGGTCTGTGTCCCGAAGACCTGGGTGCCAGGCCACACGAACTACTCAGGATGGGCGAGCCCCTGACCTCCCAGCCTTAGTGTCTCTTCTTTGAAATGGGGTAATAACCACCAGACCAGCTTGGATGGCAGCTGCGAGGTGCAGGGAGGTCCTACCCCTGAGGCTGCTTGGGGAATTGCCTGGTACCATCCCAGCCTTGGTTTTATTGGATTCCTCAGAGCTCTTCAAATGCCAGCAACAGCAGGAAGTCCAGCTCAACAAACTCAAACCATAAAGAGAGGCTATCGGTTCATAGGATTGCCAACTCCAGATGCAGAGACCTGATGGGACCCAGAGCCAGAAGGACATGGTCACAGGTCTCCTGGGGCAGATTGTCCCCTGAATGGTCCGGACCCTGACACTGAAGGAGGTGCCCACACTGCTGGCAGCACTGGGAGAGAGCACCCTTCTGACTGCTGTGGCAAAGGGCCGAGTGGCCTGGCTCTGTGCCCTCCCACCCTGGTGACATTAGCCCACTAACCTCAACACCTGAGAGCAGGGACGTGGTACCCCAAAGGAAGGTCAGGTGCTTTCACCAGCAATGGGACAGACTCAGGGAGAGGCCAGCAGCAGATGTCCTCTCCATGGGCTATCATACCTAACACGGGGGCCGGAAGGAGGGTCTCAGAGCTGGGGAGGCCAGCAGCCCTGGGCGGTGCACACAAGTGTGAGAGAGCTTTGGTCTCTCCAGTCGCAGGTTGAAATCCTCCCAGTCACCCTCCTCAGCCTCCTCTCCTGCTGGCTGTGCAGGGAAGCCATGAACACTCTCCACCTGAACCCACAGCAGTGGGGCCACACCCCCAGCTGCTCCTCCCTGTGACCCATGAACTGGGAGGAGGCCTGACTCCCAGTAACCTCATCAGGTGACTCAGCACACAGCAACACAGCCCAGGGTGTGTTAGGGACCCCAGGTCCAGGGCCCCACAGAGTGTTGTAGTCCCCAAAGTTTACAGCTGAGAAAGCAGAGCTGGTGGGGCTGTGGGGTGAGACAGGTGGGGGCGGATACAGGGAGAAGAGAGAGAGATGCCGAATAGGTCATTATCAGAGTAACTACCGGCTGCTGGTCTGGTCTGGGAGCTGGGAAGGTCCCAGCATCCTCCTCCTAATCTTTGTTCAATTGGGAAATAAAGTATCGATGTCATAAGTGCATCCCCACAGGCCCCTCACGCCCAAGGTGGGGAGAGGCAGGCCCTGTCTCCTGCAGGTGGCATCCTTCTCTCCACACCTGTGTTTGTACTTGGTCCCTGCCCTGAAGGCTCACAATCCACCTGATATGGGTCAGTCCAAACAACGCAGGGAGGGTGTGTGCGCAGCAGGGCAGGCCACCCGTTCCCCTCCCAAGGGAGAGAGAAACAGGCTTCACAATACTGTTGGGGCCTGAGGAGTGGGCGCTGAGGGTGAACGGAAGAAAACAGAGCGATAAAGTGGTGAGGAGGCCACAGGTCTGGGCACGTAAAGGAGGAGAAAAGGGGTGAGAGGCAAGCAAAGAGGTGATTCCTTCCAGAAGCAAGAGGTGTGTCAGGTGGGAGCAGGAGCCCAGACCTAGATTCAGGACCAGGGAGAGGGCACAGGGCAGGATGCAGGTGCCCCAGAATGATTAGCAAAGGAATACAGCCATGGGGGAGTCTGAGGAAATGAAAGAGATGCTCAAGCACCTCTATGAGCAAGGTAAGGGAGAGGTGAGGGTGGGAGGGGCACCTCTGAGCAGGGAATGCGAAGAAGACTTGCAGGAAGCCTGTCTGTGGGGTCTGTGTGTGTGTGTGTGTTTGTGTGTCCATGCTGCAGCCATGGACCTGGGCTCCCAGGGAAGAGGGTAGAATTCCAGGGCTGCTCACATAGAAGGCGGGACCTGTGAGGAGGTGAATCCTAAAGTTGCCCTCCTGGATCCCCAGGACACCATCCCGGACACCAGGGGAGGATGGGGCTCCAGCTAAGTGTCCTTAGGGATGAATTCTAACTTGGCTCCTGCCTTTTGCCACTCCATGGAACCGTTTACACCTTCCCCACCTCTGGTCTGGGAAGACAGGGGACTGCCCCAGTGCCCCCAGATTCAGTTTCCGTAGAGGGGGCTTGGATGAAGAGTTTCCCAGGGCCCACCAAGCAGAAGACTTTGGGGAGGCATTCTTATGTAGAAAGCGGGGCCTCCTAAGGAGAAAAGCAGGGAACAGCTGAGGAGGGAACAGGGGACCATGAGGAAGTACTGCTGAATCAGCAGAAAGAAAAAAAAACACAGCAATACTGGTGATGATTATCGAGGATTTGTGAGCCAATTCATGCCTCACACAGTTCTAAGAAGCAACTGCTGCACAGAGAGATTAAGTGCCTTGCCCTAGGTCACACAGCTAGTAACTTAGAGCAGGGAGGGAACAAGGATAACCCCCGTTTGGAGCATGGAGTCCAGTGCCTTACATACAGGTGAGGAACCCAGCTCTCTCCCGGAAGGTGCCCACACAAGGCCTCTCACCTACGGTCCTGGCTGCTGAGTTCCTTCTCCAGAACTAGGGGTAGAGGACTGGGGTTTTAATCAAGGCAGCCACACCCCATGGCATCCCTGGGTCAGCCCCTCATTGGCTGTCTGAGCGCCAGGGCTTTGTCTGGGCTCCTGGGGACAAGGGAGACCTCAGTGCCTGGGTGGGCTCTACAGCTGGAATAGCCACACCATTCCCCCTGGGGTGCCAGGCTCCCTCTACAGGCACCAGGCGGGTGTCACTGATGAGGAAGTATTGGTGAAAATCCAGCATAAGGAATCATTTTGAATATCACAGAGGAGAATTTCCAAAGGCATTCAGATCACACTGCTGGCCATCAGTTAGTTGTAAGGCAAAGAAGCTTTTGCAAAGAGTTAACCATCAGGTCATTTTTTTGTTAAATACAGAAGTAAGAGATATCTCCAACATTCAATACGAGCGGAGGCTTAAATAACTCCTGGTGGCACAGAGATGGTGACGAGCCCGTCTCAACATGGAACAATGCTTATTGTAAAAAAGGAGGCGATAAATGGTATACTGTGATTTTTGTAGTAAAGACATGCTTAGAGGAAAGAATTTTTTTAAAAAAAGAAAATTCACCATTTAAATAGTGGTATGGAGTAATGAGGAAATTGAATATTTTTTCTCTCCCAGGAAAGTTAAAACAGAGTTGTTGTTTTTTAATTTTTATTTTTTGTTGATTCAGAGAGGAAGGGAGAGAGAGATAGAAACAATAATGATGAGAGAGAATTATTGATGGGCTGCCTCCTGCACGCCCCCTGCTGGGGATCGAGCCCGCAACGCCACCTGTGCCCTTGACCGGAATCAAACCCGAGACCTTGTAGTCTACAGGCTGACTTTCTATCCACTGAGCCAAACCAGTGAGGGCCAGAGTTACTTTTGAACGAGTATAATATAAAGATTAACAAAGTTTGGAAACAAACACCGTGGCAAAGAGACAAAGCACGGATTTTCTGTTTACTTGGCAGCATCCAGATGACAGGATCCAGCGGGTCCCAGGCTTGCGCATGGCCAAGGACAACATAGGTGCTCAATGAACGCGCGTGTCTCTGGGCCCAGCAGGATCCGCGCGCAGGCGGGGCGGAGCTCTCTAGGAGTGGCCGGTTGTGATGACGGAGCAGGGCTGGCGATGAGCCAGCACAAGAGGATAGGCTGTGATAAGCACCTCGGGGTGACCTAAACTGGGCGGGCCGGTGGAGTGCAGAGGACAGGGCCAGGCTGGGCTCCTCACCCACAGGGAGGAGGCTGCTGAGAGAGTAGCGTGTGGGATAGGTGCAAGGCCAGGCCTGTTGGGGCTTCTCCTTTTCCTGCCCCCGTCACCTCCTGCCAAAGCCGTTGATTGACCCGCTCTGGGTCATTTGCGGAGCTGGGACAGGATGCACAGCCGGGCCTTGAGTAGTCTTTCCTGGAGGAAAATGGAAATCTCTGTGGGCCGTGCCCTGTGCCAAGGTTTGGGGGACCCCAGATGAAACGCAGAGGGGCTGGGGTCCCAGGAGGCAGGCCACCCTGGTGCTGTACCCCTCCCCTTCTCCCCTCACTGCGTTTTCTCCGGGCAGTCAGGGCAGGGGGCGAAGCGAGCCTCAGGTCCTGAGAGGCAGGTGTGGGGATGGCAGGGGTACAGGTGGTGCCCTGGGTCACCTTGGAAGAGAGACAGGCAGGGACTGTGTGCTGGGGACTAGCCCTGAGCCTGTTTATTCGTCTGCAAAATGAGGCTAACGTGTGCAACAGGTCTGTGCCACTGCAAGACATGTTTCTACTCTTTTAAGGGGCCCAGACACAGGTACTAGCAGTAACAGGAGCTGCTCTGGAAGGGCAGAAGCCAAGCACCTGAGGCAGGCAGCACAGGCCGGGACACAGCATGAGCAGAAGCCCGGAGGTCCAGCATGAGACCTGGGGTAACTGGAGACAATTTGGCAGAGAGGAGAGCCCAAAGCTGCTCAGTGTCTCCCTCTCTCTCTCTTTTTCCCTCTGCACCCTTCTCCTTACCACCCCCCACCCCGTCCCCACCAAAAGTTGCTGATGGCTTCTGCGTGCACTTTCCCTTCAACCACCATAATCTGGCCCTCGCACGCATCACCCACTGGAAACAACCTTGCCAGGGTTCTCAGTGCCAGCCTGTTGCCAGCCCAACGGTTGTCCTTGGATCTCATCTTCCCTCCTCAGCAACCTAGATGGGCTCCTCTTTGAAACACCACCCTCGGCTGCTGCACCTCCCTCCACAGTGGACACTTCTGTCTCCTTTGCTGGCTCCATCCCGTGCCACCCCTGGATGTTGCGGGGGCTTTGCACCTACACATTCTCACTGAGAGACTCCTCTGTTCTCGAGGCTTATCCACCACCTCTGGGTGGGATGTCCATGTTCCTATCTCTAGCCCAGTACACACCTGAACCCTGGACCTACTCGCACACCTGCATGCTCCCCAGGCAACCTGAACTCAAACTGAGCCCTGGGGGGCTCAGTTCACTCCCCCAATAGCTGCTGCTCCTCCTGAGCTCCTTCTGCCAGGGGTTGGCATCACCAGGGCAGGTTGCCCAAGTCAGATCCTGAGAACCATCCCTCATGTCTCCCTCGCTATCACCTGGATGTCCTCTCCTTTCAACATCTCGGTGCCTTCCTCGCTCTCTCCTTCGCTGCTGCAGAACAGGCCTTCATCTTAGCTTCTGGGTTTCCTCCCACAGACTGCCCTTTGCACCCTCACCCAAGGGCCAGAGAGGTCTCTGTGAAATGCTAATCAGGCCAGGCCACCCCAGGTCAGAAGTCTTCAGTGGCTCCCCGGGGAGCAGATTTACTTTCCTTCACCCTATGCCTCCTCATCCTCCTAGTCCTTAGGCTCAACTGGAGAGTCACCTCCTCCATGGAACTTCCTGCTGCCCCAGTTTGGGCCAAGGAGACATACGGAACAGTAGCTAAGCAAGTCTGGGAGAGAGTGGCTTCCCTAATGTGGGCACAGCCCTTTCCTAGTTCCTGTCCCTTACTTCCTCCGGGAGTTAGGCGAGGAGAGGGGGTGGGGGGCAGCCATGCTGTGGCGATGAGCCGGCCATGAGGATGAGCCATATGTTCAGGAGTCCTGAATGGGGCCCCAGTCATGACCCCTACACTAGCTCCTAGGAGGCTTCTTGTTATGAGAGACAAAGAAATCTCATTGGAGACACGTTGGTTAGGTTTCCATTACACCGAGCTGAACTCCACCTGCTAAAATAAAGGCTGATGAAGGCAGAATAACCATCTGTGAGCCCTTCTGGCCTTTCCTTTGAAGACGATGCTGGTCCTGGCCGCGGGAGAAGGGCGAGGTTAATGAAGCAGGACGAGCTGAAGGTTGGAGAAGCTGCCCCTGCCTGGGATTTGATCACAGGGCCCTGGCCAGTCTTCAGGGCATGAGGAAGAGGCTCCAGCCATGGCAACCTGTGACCTTGGCCTTCTCTGTTCTCCGCTTGGTTTCACTTGTGAAATGAGGCTGCTGGAATAGATAACTTTCAAAGGGCACAGTGCTCACGCCTGGGCTTTGGAACCAGACAGAGCTGGGTTCAGGTTCCAGCGCCATCACTCAGGAGCTGTGTGTGTCTTTCAGTCACCTTTTTTTTTTTTTAAATGGACCTCGCTAGCGTTGTCGCCTGTAAAATCCAGACTGTAATAGTACCTATAATGCTTGGGCTAATGCTGGGGTTCTGTGGAACCACACACGGGGGTGGCCAGCAGAATGCCTGGCACAATCCACCATGGGTGTCACAGCCCAGTGCCCAGCATGCTTTGAGTGCTCCATGGTGGCAGTCATCCTGATGTTCCAAGTTCCCTAAGGGGGCAGCCTGGTGAGCTGGGGTTTCATGCCTGCTCTAGCTCTGGGCTGTGCAAGGCCCTGGAAAGGCACTTCAGATGCCCTGTACTCTGTGGGAGGCTGAAGGGGCCAGTCTGCCCACTGTCCAGTGTTTCTCCTTTAGCACTGCATGCTGTTGTGTCCAGGGTCCTCAGACCACAGGACACAACAGCACGGTGGGCAGGAAACAGAAGCCCCAGGGCACGGGCCAGCCCAGACCAGGCCCAGAACGGCATCGGGCCTTGGGTAGGAACAAGGAATCTATGAGGTCCATGCGGCCTGTGTTGTAGCCAGAGCTTCCTGGGTGTTGAGGCTGGGCTGGTGCCTTTCTTGAGAGTAGGGTGGGCTTGCAGGATTGTTCTGCAGGGGACTCCTGGAATTGGGGAGCTGGAAAAACACCTCCAGAACTGGATTCCTTACTGCAGCTGCTTTCAATAGAACTCTCTTATTTTTCTCTGGAAAGGCCTCACCTTTCTCCTCGCTGCACTGGGAATCCTGGCAGAAAAATAACGTGGGGGGAAAGTAAAGCCCCAAGAAGGGGCTTTATTCCAGCCAGGAGAAGGAGGTCAGTGCGTGGGGCTGTTTGCCCACCCACCCCCTCCCCCATCTCCCCCGCAGTCCTCCAGGCCAGCCCTGGCTGAGCTGACACTTGACAGCGTCTGCAGTTTACCTTGGCGCAGGTCCCGAGAGTTGGGCCCAGACTGGGGCGGCCCCCACCTCTCCACCTTGTTACCAGCCCCCCTCTCCAGCGCAAAGCACAGTTTAAATATAAATCAGTCCTTGACACAAACAGAACCTCAGCGAGTCTCAGAGCCATCACCGGAACTAAGAGCCCAGGTTTTCTTTAGGCGGCGAGTGCAAACAAGCAGAGGCTGGCTCAGGAAATCTCCCCAGAGCGTCGGGAGGGGCGCGGGGCTCCCCTCACCTCCACAATCCCCCGCTTTCCTCCCACAACCCTGGCTCCCGTGGGCCCCTCCAGAACCCCTCGGTCCTTCTCCTGCCTCCTCCTGCCCCCATATCCCTGCAGACACCCCTTCTCCTGCCTCCTCCTGTCCCCATAGCCCTGCAGACACCCCTTTTCCTGCCTCCTGCCCCCATAGCCCTGCAGACCCACCCCTCCCTGCCAGCCCCCCAACCCCGGAGACTCCACCCTCCCGCAGCCTCCCGCCCCCTCCTCTCTTCCCGCGGCCAGCCCCCTCCCAGCAGGCGGTACCTTCCCCAGCGGCGCTCCGGCCTCCCGGGTCCAAGCCCAACTCCAGGAGCAGAGACGCATCCCGGCCGGGAACGAGGGCAAGTGCGGCGGCCGCCGCGTCCCACCTGTCCGTGGGGACGGCAGGGGCGGGGGCTCGCAGCCCAGGGCCACGCGAGGTGGAGAGGGAGGAGGGAGGGCGCGTTTCATCATCGGCGGCGCCGGCGGCGGCCACTTATAAAACTTCTGGGCGCGCACCGCCCCGCTCAGTCCCCGCGCCGCGCGCCTCCTCCGGCCACCGCCGCCGCCCCGGCCCGACGCCTCCCCGACGCCGCGCCTGTGCTCCGCCGCCACCCGCCCCGGGCCCTGCCGCCACCCCGACCCGGCCAGAGGGGACGCCGCCCCGCGCCGCTGTGTCGTCCGGCACCGCGCCCGCCCCGTCGTTGCTCGCCACCATGGGGCTCCTGCCCAAGCCGGGCGCGCGACAGGGCAGCGGCGCCTCCTCGGGCTCAGCCGGCCGCTGCTCCCGCTCCCTCTTCGGCAACATTAAGGTGAGTGGGGAACCGGGACCGTCCGACCCGACCCGAGCCGCGCCGGGTGCACCTTTCGCGAAGCCCGGGGGGCTCAGGATGCGCTGGGGCTCCCTGCTCCACCCCCCGGCCGCGCTCCCGGACGCCGCCCGGGTCCTGGCGCGGCGGGCGGGCGAGGGAACCCTGGACCAGCGGACACGTGCTGGGTGTGTGGCGGCGGCGGTGGCGGTGGTGGTGGCGGTGGCGGTGGCGATGGTGTGTGTGTGTGTGTGTGTGTGTGTACACACGCCCTCATCAGTGTAAGAAACAGGACATTGAAAGTACCTGCTTATCGGGACAACTCCATTCAGATAGTCCAGGCACCAGCCCAGGGCGTGTTCTGTTCTTTGAAAAAGAACATCTCCTGCAGGCAGTTACTTCCTTCAGGGGCTGTGCTGGGTGGTGTCGGGCCTGGGGGTCTGGGGCCCTTACGGGGTGGTGGTGGTGGGGAGGCTATGGTCCCTTGAAGATGGAGGAGACGAAAGCCCATTCATCTGTGGTGGGCGGTGGAAGGGATGTTCTCCTTCTCCAGGCTTCCTCATCCCCTAGAGCAGCCACGTGAAGGCTCTGCTCCCCAACCCCCTGCCTGCATGCCATGTTCAGGACCCCCTCCCCTACCTCCTACCCCCTCACCCCCACCCCTAGGGCTGTCAGTCCTGTGCACTGAGGCCAGCCTGCCATGACTGGAAATGGCCCGGGAAAGCAGTGGGTGCTCAGTCAGATAGACAAGTTCCGGGGAGTGGGTGAAGAGAAGATGGGGTGAGGCAGCTGCCAGCGGAGGACACTTTCTTCTCCAGGGGGTCAGGAAGCTCCCACTCCATCACGTGACCAGGAGGACCCAGAATGGTTGAATTCAAGCTCAGGCTTTTTTGCCCATTCTGGTGGCACAGCACCTCCTTGAGGGGGCAAACCTGGTGAGACTGTGGAAGGTTGCAGAGCCCACCGCAGGGCTCCTTGGGGTCAGGGTGGGGATTGTGGTGCAGAGCAGTTGTTTTGGACAAGGGGACAGTCAGGTGTGGCTAGGTGAAGCCCCAGGGGTGCAGCTAGGGGGAATCCAGACGTGCGTGCCCCACAGAAAGAAATCTGGAGCCCTAGCCAGTTTTGCTCTGTGGATAGAGTGTTGGTCTGCAGACCAAAGAGTCCCAGGTTCGATTCTGGTCAATAGCACATGCCCGGGTTGTGGGTTCGATGCCCAGTAGGGAACATGCAGGAGGCAGCCAGTCGATGATTCTCTCTCATCAATGATGTTTCTATCTCCCTCTCCCTTCTTCTCTGAAATCAATAAAAATATATTTAGAAAGAAAGGAATCTGGAGGTCACAGTGGATCTCACCTGTTTACTGATTCGCACTGTTCTCACTCCTGCTTCTGCTTTTTCCCTACACCACAATATATAAAGGCTGAACTGATGCCTTGGCTAGATATAAATAAGACACAGAAATTTTTGTATAATTTAAGATAATCCTCACTTTTAGCCAGACCTGGAGGAGAAAGAACCCTGTGCGGTTTTGGTCTCACCCTTTGAAAGAGTCTTGGAGAAGTTTCAACAGAGAATGGTGGAAATGTTGATGTTTATAACTTGGGAGTTGGGAGGAAATAGTGGGGGAAATAGTTGGGTGGTCTGAAAAGAGAGGGGCTCAGGAGGGAGCCAGGGTGGGGGCGACTTCCGCTATTTTCACTGGAAGGGCAGGAAGGACGACTTGTTCCAGAACAGATTCCTGACAGCAAGGGTAACCCCGAGTGAGATTGATTCCCTGAGCCCCTCCCTGAGTCCCTAAAATAAATGCATGGATGGCAGCCGTGTCTTTGAAGATCTGTAAAAAGAAGACAATTTATCACATGCTGATGATTGAGCCACACGTGCCTGAGGCCTGAGCCCGGGCCAGTTGGCCTCCTGAAGTCTCATACCCGTTGAAAGTTTTTCTTAACTCTAAAAACCAGGTTTTCTTAATTATTGCCTCTGCTGATCCATCGTAATTCTTAGAACAGAGTTTGGCGAGACTTCCACTTGGCTTCACATATCAGCCCGAGAGACCAGGTACAGGGTGGGATATCTCGAGGCAAATAGGGGGTCTGGGATTTCATTAGTTAAACTGAATTAACCCTTTTCTTCCAGGGGATGATACTGGCCATCTGGGGGCTTTGCTATGAGAGGTTGGGTGGCTGCCCGACATCCTCCTAGTGGGGTACAAACGGGACACATGTTGTGATACATGGGGCATGGAGAGGGGGCAGGGGAAACCCCGCCTGAGAACCCATACTTTTTCTAGGTTCCTTGTTGCTGGGACAGATGAACCATTTGACTTTATGACATTCCTACAAAACCCACATACCATACGGCTTAGGGGAAGGGGTGAAGTCCGGGGACTCAGGTCCAAGTCCCAGGCTAGGCTGTTATGGACCAGGTGACACAGGAAAGCATTTCTCACCTGTCCTGGGCCTCAGAGTCCTTCCATGCAAACGCTGGGGAATAGGAACAATCCCTGCCTCATGGGGCTCCCTAGGGATGGCGTGGGGCGACGCGGAGGAGAAGGGCTTCGGGAACCACACTGGGCTCTCTGGGATTGGCATCAACGTGAGGCTAGTTCTTGCTTCAGTGAACAGGACTGCACATTCAAACGCCATTTAGGATCTAATGTTCCACTACTTAAAGTTAATAGTTAAGAAAAACTATAGTTAATGATAATAATGTCCGAAATAATAGTAATAACTAACAGTGATGGAACTGTCTGAATGTACCAGGAACTATGCAAGTGTTTCACCAATATTTTAATCCTCATTACAACACTCTCAAGGGGGCACAATGACTGTCCCCAGGGACGAGGAAAACAAGGCTTAGTGAGATGGAGGCATAGCCAGAGAGGGGCAGTATCGAGGAACCGGGTCTGAGACTCCCGAATCAGAGCCCCTGATGGCTGTCCATCCTGGCCCTCACCATCACACAGCGCTGCTCAATCCTGGACTCACACCTCCCAGCCGTGACCAGGGGGTGCCGAGGTGGCTGCAGCAAGTCTGCTTCTAGTCCCTAGCAGGCTCACACCCTTTCATTCTTCACAATCTTATCGAAAGAGCCAGGCAACCCTCACTTCTGCAGGAATTAATACAATGGCATTTAACCTAGGGACAGCCTCTGTGTCTCTGGCTTACAAGATTCTGAAGCAGCAGAGGATCCATGCAGCAGTCATTGTCAGAGGGAGCAGTTCAGCACCCAGAACTCTAAAGCTCTAAATTAGAAACAGGTTCACTCGACGATTATGGGGCGGATGGAGAGGTAGGAAGGAGCCTTTGTGGCCAACTCATCCTGGCAGCCTCACAGAGATCTGTTTCTCCTTAAAATGAAATGTCTGGGACCAAAGGGAGGTTATCTTACAAAAGGAGTGGCCGATTAGTGACTACTGCCCGATTTCAGGTGAGTACACACCCAGGGTCCCAGGGTAGTGAAGCAATGTCTATGCGGGGGGGGGGGCTGGGGAAGAGCAATGGGAAGGGATAGACGAATCTGACCTGAATCTGACCTGACACCCCGGTGATCTCTGATCTGGGGAGGGAGGCCCAAAAATGAGGGAGAGGTACTTGTTCTGGCCTCTGGCCATAGCTTCCTGAGGTCCCTGGGCCCCACCCCTGGGCTTAACGTCAGTTTCCAGAGGAAAGTGCTCTATCCCAACAACCTGTAATTTTTACTCAGAAAAACAGTCTCAATAGAACGTCTGGAGCCAAACATTCCTTAACTGACCCCCTGGGTTAAAATGTGTCCTCTCCCCCTCAGGGGTGGTGTTTCTCTGACCCAGGTTAGCATTTACCCTGTTTTCCTGGAATGGGTCCCAGCCTTGCTCCCCACAAGGGGGTGGGCAGGGAGAACAATGGGAGTGGGTGGGGTGGGGGTTGCAGGTCACTCAGACCCTTTCTTCCCGTCATGATGCTCCAGGCGTTTCTTAGCTTTCATTGTCTCTCCTGGTGATGAATTTGTGACCCCCGCTGCCAGAGAACAAATGGAAAAGCAATCTGGGTCTCCTCACATAGGCAGCTCATTTCCACACTCTGATCACTCTCTTTTGTCTGTGACCATAACTACTTTCTCTTTCCAACTTGAGAGACCCAGATGTTGGGAGGTTGGGATGGGAGCGTGGCTTCCCCTCACCTTCTTCGGTTCTGCTTGTACAATAGGTCATGGTCCACGCAGAGAAAGGTGGGTGGCCCCCCAGTCCAGGCGGCACCCCTCCTTATTCTCTCTCTCCACACCCCTGCTTGGTTTTATCCTGTCCCGTGGTTTTAACCCTTATTTCATCCCCCTTTCTGCCTGTGGAGACTCTGGCCTGCAGAGGGCCCCTCTTACGGGCCAAAGCCCAAGAGATGGCACTGGGCTAGTTTGGCCCTCAGTTCACTGGCGTGCCCTTGGGCATTGCACGGTCAGTTTCTGTTGAGGAAGGATGTGAAGGAACAGCCGTGTGAATTTACACGGTGTCTGCCTCACAGGGCCCGCACTGGTGGTGTCACTACAATACTCGGGAGAAAGCTGGGTTCTCAGGCTCAGACAAAGCTGGAGTTATTTTTGAGTTTTTAAAAAACTTATTTGGAAACAATTGTAGATTCCTAGGAAAAATAGTACGGACAGGTCCTGTGTTCTTTCGCCAGTTTCTCCCAATGCAATGGTTCTATCTTACATAAACTACAGTGTAATGCGGAAAGCAGGGAATAGACATCGCTGTGATGCTGGTGTAGAGGTCCGTGCCATTTTATCAAATACATAGATTCATGGAACCACCACCCCACCACTTCAGAACACACCCGTCCCCTTTTGACTGCCATTCCTAACGCCTTGCAACCGCTAATCTGTTCTCCGCGGCTGTCATTTTGTCACTTGGAGAATGTCATGTAAATGGGGCCATAGTGCGTGACTTTTGAGATTGGCCTTGTTCGTTCCACACAGGCCCCTGAGCTGATCCAGTTGCTCCTTTTCATTGCTGAGTAGTATCCCACGGCACAGGCGCTCCATGGTGTGTCTAACCAGACACCAGCCGGAGGACATTCGGGTTGTTTCCAGTTTGGGGCACATGCACAGAAAGCTGCTATGAACAGTCGTGTACAGGTTTTTGTGTGGACGTAAATTTTCATTTCTTTGGTGTAAATGTCCAGAAGTGTAGTTTCATGTTGATTTTTAAAAAAGAAACTGCCAAACTATTTCCAGAATGGCCGCGCCATTTTACATTTTCACCCGCAGTGTATGAGAGATCCAGTTTCTCTATATTCTTGCCAACAGGTGGTGTTCTCACAACTTTTATTTCAGCTATTCTTTTTAAAAAAATATATATTTTATTGATTTTTTACAGAGAGGAACGAGCAGGGTAGAGAGTTAGAAACATGGATGAGAGATGAGAGAGAAACATTGATCAGCTGCCTCCTGCACACCCCCTACTGGGGATGCCTGCAACCAAGGTACATGCCCTTGACCGGAATCGAACCTGGGATCTTTCAGTCCGTAGGCCGATGCTCTATCCACTGAGCAAAATCAGTCAGGGCTATTTCAGCTATTCTAATAGGTGTGTAGCATGGTCTTAATTTGCATTTCCCTAATGGCTAGTGATGTTAAACACCTTTTCATGTATTTATCTGCCATGTGTATATCCTCTTCATTGAAATGCCTGCTCATATTATTTTGTTAATTTTCTAATTGGATATTTTTTACTATTGTTTTGAGAGTTCTTTATACTTACAAGATACTAGTCCTTTGTTAGACACGTGGTTTGCAAATACTTTCTCCCAGTTGGTAGCTTTTCTCCCCTTAAACAAGGACTTTCACAGAGAAAAAGTTTTTGATGCTGATGAAGTCAAATTTATAATTTTTTAATATTTTGGTGGGATGGATAAGAATTCTTCACTGAAACCTAGTCCCTGAAAGTTTTCATCTAAAAGTTTTCTAATTTTGCACTTAGATCTATAATTCACTCCGTGTTACTTTTTGTAGAAGTGTGCGGTTTAGTCAGTAGTAGTAGTAGTTTTTGCCTGTGGGTATGTAGTGACTCTTGCACCATTTGTTGCAAAGACTAACGATTCTCTATTGAATTGCCTTTTTTTAAAAGCATGTTTTTATTGATTTCAGAGAGGAAGGGAAAGGGAGAGAAATAGAAACATCAATGATGAGAGAGAATCATTGGTCAGCTGCCTCCTGCATGCCCCCTACTGGGCATTGAACCCACAACCTGGGCATGTGCCCTGACCAGGAATTGAACCATGGCTTTCTGGTTCTTGGGTTGATGCTCAATCACTGAGCCACTCCAGTTCGGCTGAGTTGCCCTTTTAACTTTGTGGAGAATCAGCTGGCCTTACTTGTGTGGGTCTGTTCTGGGTTTTCTATTCTGTTTTGCTGATATATGTGCATCTCTGCCTGTACCACCCTGTCTTGATCACTATAGCTACACAGTATTGCAATCAGGTGAAAGCTTGATTTTTATTGTGCAATGGTATGTGTTTATCCTATGCATGCCAAATTTTATAACCCGTTCGGTGTCCCTTCTACTTCGCCTTTTAGGAAGTTTTAAGGGCAGCTCAAAGCTCGTTTTTAGTAACTGGATGGGATTCTACGCGTATATGTGCTCCAGCTTTCCCTCTGGCCTTTGCTGAGTGCTTGATTTTTAAGTTTGTGTTCCTAACTTCTTCCATATGACAGCCCTGCCCTGAGGGCGGTATCAGCATCTCCATTTCACATTTGAGGAAATTGAGGCTCTTCCAAGACCACATACCCAGCAAATGGCAATGCAGGAGTTCCCACCCAGAGTCTTATCAATCTGCAGCCTCTGCTCCCCAGGGCCACAGAATACCTCTCAGTTCTGTGATCTCTGATGGCCTTTCAGGTTCTCAGATTCTCATCGCATTGCTGTTCCGTTGCTGACTGAGATGAGAGTAGGAGCAGGGCCAGCTGGGTCTGGGCTTAGCTGGAAGACCTGCCTGCTATGAAATCTTTGCTGAAATCTTTGCTCCGTCCCCAGCTCTTGCTCTCGGGTGAAGGACCTTGATTCCCTGGTTGTGTTTTACTGGTCGGGGTGGATTACATTTGATCAGGGTGGGGAATGAAAGCACAGCAGGGCCTCTCAGCCTCCACGGCAGGGTGGAAGGACAGGACGATACTGTCAGTGGGCAGTTCTCTTTCCCAGCGGAGCTGTCTCCCTGGCCTCTTCACCTGGTTGAATGGAAATGTTAAGGATGCCCAGGGGAAACGCTGGGGGCTCATACACAGCGTGGGGGCACCCGCCCAAGACTTGTGACCTTAGGGACCTTGGGTCTGGTCAGCATGGGCACCAAGCCCGAGCCCTGTCTTAGAGATTTACTGTGCACAAGTCCTGTAGGAGCCCAAGGGTCCAGATGACGAGTCCCATGTTGTTTATCCAAACAATACCCTTGGGAAGCGTGGCCCAGAGCAGACAGCTCAGTGAAAGGTGAAAATGCAGATGTCATGGGGAGAGCTGCCGCAAGCCAGTGTTGTCAGACCGCCCCACACCATGCCCTGAATCCTAGAAGGGAGTGAGCCAGTTTCCACAGAGGGAGCGAAGGGAAGTGTCTGGAGATGCCTCTTGGCTAACTTTGAGTATTTCTGTGATATTTTATGTTTTGTCTTAAATCAAGTGAATGTTATATTTTTTCCACAATATCTGTGTGCTTCCAAGTAGCATAGTGCCTTTTTCCTCAAATCTTGGAGTGTCACTGACATTCCAAAAGGCTGTGCTTGTGTGGCTCGTGGCTCCCAGATGTGGCTCCATGTAGAGCCGACAGAGTTGAGGAAACACAACGCAGGCAGACCTCAAGTCAGAACTAGTTTATCCGGTTAGTTGTCCCAGCCAGCTGATTGGGTGCAGAGGGAACGGGTACCCAGAAAGTTTAAATGGGACAGATGTGGGGTGTGGATGTCAGACAATTCCTGGGCTGAGCCCTGTGGGACACCCCAGGAGGGGAGCACCCTAAAGAACGAGGAGAGGCCCCTGTGGGCCCGGGGAAAGGGGATGGTGGCAGAAGGGGGGAGAAGGGAGGACAACAGGCTTCTAGAATCACATTTGTCCTGCCGATAGCCTGCCAAAGAGATTGCAAGACAGGACTACACTGACCACTTTCTCCATCTGTTTTCTAAGTCATTCCTGCCCAGTGCCTCAGGCCCTTTTGAAATCTTTCTGCTTTGCCTCTGAGTCACAGTACATTTGAGAGAAGTGCTGGGAGCCTGGGCGTCGCTCGTGCACAAGCCTTTACTGAGTGTCTCTCATGTGAGGCTCTTTACCAAGTGTCCCTGCAGCCTCTTGGCTCCCTAAGAGGCTCCCAAACTTCCAAGAAAACATTGCCTCTAAGTTCCCTGCTTCCCAGTGTGACCAACTAACTGCCTCACTTTGCCCAAGACTGAGGGGTTCCTGGACACAGGACTTTCAGTTTTAAAACTGGAAAAGTTCTGGTCAGATTGGGATGAATTGGTCACCACTGCCTCCTTTGCTATGACATTTTACAAGAGAGGACTTCCACCTTCTGACTGTGGGCAGGGGAGGTCCGATGGAGGGTCAGGGCGGTGCCCAGTCCTGGGAATAAGCCTCAGGGATCCACGGCCACGAGACACTGGAGGTTTCCTGAGAGAAGAGAATGAGCTGAGCAGAGGCCCACTTCTCCCTAGTTTGTGGGGGGGAAGTTCTGCAGCCCAGTCCTGCCTTCATGGCTCGCTGTGATTTTTATGGCATTTTAAACTCTTCATGATATAGAATCTATGCAAATGATGCTAAAACAGGACTATAGAACGATGGCGCTTCCTCGCTTATAGAATTACTAGAGGCCCAATGCACGAAATTCATGCAAGGGGCTCGGTCCTCGCAGCCCCAGCTTCATCCTGAAGGTCGTCCGGGAGGACGTCCAGAAGGTCGTTTGGCTGTCCAGTCTAATTAGCATATGATGCTTTTATTATTATAAATTGGATTTCAGAATTAAAATGGACTAGGAAGCTCATCTCTCAAAGAAGCAGGAATCCTCTTTCTGACAATGTCCTTGCGTCTGCTTGCAAAGCCCCTGTGATGGGGAACTCACCACATCCCAAGGCAGGCTCAGCAACGGATAGCACCACAGGCTTTTAGCCAGTCTTTCCCAAGCTGAGCTGAAACCTGCCCCTGCTCTTCCATGGACACCCCCAGAGTGAAACGGACAGACTCCCCTCTTCTGTCACTCTCCTAGCTGTTTCTAGTAGAAAGCAGTCTACCCTCCTCCACAGCCCCTCTAACTGAGGAAGTGCTCAGCAGGGTTGAAAGGAAAAGCCACCCTCCTCTGAAAGCCGATCCAGCTCTGAAAGTGGGCCTTGCTGAGGGGCACATGTGGCCTTGGGCTCCTGTGTCCCAGAGCGCAAAGCTTTCCTTGCTGGTTCCAGTCACTGTAAGGAGCTTGGCCGTCACCAAGGAGGAGACCTCGGGCTTCGTAGGTCGGAGGGCTCAGGGCTTCCTAGCACCAGCGGAGACTTTCCCATGATGGGACCCCACCCATCAAGCCCTGAAAGCCTGCTCCCACTCCATCTCCCCACTCTCCCTCCTCACCCGTCTTTCTCTGTCCTCACCCCCCAGCTCTTACTTTTCCCTGACTTAGGAAGCTTTCCTGGAGTGTCCATGCCAAGCCTGGAAGAACCCGGACAGGTCATTGGGTCCACCCTCCAGCAAGATGACGTGGCTCTGGAGGAAGGAAAGGGGCTCCCTGGGGATCCCAGGCCCTGACTGATCACCAGAGGGCCCAACAGAGACACTGACAGTGGGCATCTGGCCACAGACTCGGGCCAGCCAAGCCCAGCTTTGCTGCTTCAGTCCTTCATACCAATGCACATGGGTGGGGCTGCTTCTTTCTATGCGTCCTTTTATTTTCCCAGGCCAACTCGACCATGGTGGCCCCGAAAGTCTTTGTTGCTCAGTTCTCAGTTTCCATCTCTTGCTGCACGTTCCCTCACCCCTCTTCATAAGGCCAGACCAATACTCCAGATGTCCAGCCCACAGCATTTAGACCAGGGGCCCAGCGTGGGGGACGGCCATGATCAAGTGGCTTGGAAACACTTCCTGAAGAGTAAGTGTCACTCCTTCACTCAGGAACTTGGAATGAGGACACGACTGGTATATGTAGCCACTGGAAGGTCAACCAACAGATCCTGGGTCGCCCATCAATGGAATATATCTTTTTTAAAAATACATATTTTATTGATTTTCCACAGAGAGGAAGGGAGAGGGATAGAGAGTTAGAAACATCAATGAGAGAGAAACATCAATCAGCTGCCTCCTGCACACCCATTACTGGGGATGTGCCTGCAACCAAGGTACATGCCCTTGACCAGAATCGAACCTGGGACCTTTCAGTCTGCAGGCCGACGCTCTATCCACTGAGCCAAACCAGTCAGGGCATCAATGGAATATTTACAAAACAGGTTTTGAAGTTTTATTGAGAACTAGAGGCCCAATGCACGAATTCGTGCTCAGTGGGAAGGTGTGGGAGGTCAGGCTGGGCCAGTGCAGGAGGGGGGGAAGCCACAGGCGGTTGGCCAGCCGGCCCTGCCCGAAATCAGGGTGGGAGGAGCCAATCGGGGGCAGGGCCAAACAGGGAGTGGGGCAATCAGGAGGGAGGGCCTGATCAGGGCCTGAATCAGGCCAGTTGGCTGCCACAGTGCGTTTCATGGCCACCAGTCATTCCAGTATTCTGGTCACTGGGCTTTTATATATATATATATAGGTAGTTTATACTTGGGGGAAGCCTTCATTCTACAATGTCAAGTAGAGGCCACAGAATGGACAATGCAGGTAGAGCTGATCCAAATTCTTTTTTTTTTTCTTAATATATTTTTATTGATTTCAGAGAGGAAGGGAGAGGGAGAGAGAGAGAGAGAAACATAAACATCAATGATGAGAGAGAATCATTGATTGGCTACCTTCTGCACACCCCCTACGGGGGTTCAAGCCCACAACATGGGCATGTGCCCAACTGGAATCGAACCTGTGACACTTCAGTCCGCTGGCCAATGCTCTATCC